>CAMOHE010051195.1:0-38253 GCA_946598075.1 Artocarpus hirsutus
GAACTGTCACAGTGGGGTTTATCGTCAAAAGTTTGAGTATTGGATGCAATGGTTCTTAAAGTTAAAAAATTCGTGTTTGCTAGTCTGATACTCGATTTAAAGTGCTTGAGACAAACCATGCCCTAATGCAATCTTACCACTAATACATTTGTACATTTGATGAGATTGGAGTGACGCACATCTTGTCTAAAGATGGGCTATTTGAACCTGATTGTAGGATTTTTAAAAGACATTATCAAAAAAGTTCTTCGGTAATGACCAAAAAAAAAAAAATATGCTATCGTCGGTTAACTCTTTTTAGACTTTTTTAAGTAGGATTTGGATGACTAAGGATACAAGCATATCTCATTCTCAATAATAAAAAAAATAAAAAGAATTTATGGGTTTGCTGGGGTATACTTTTGTATGATTAGCCAACAAAATCTATAATATGTAAGCTGTATTGCATACAAAATGAGGTGTACAGCAGAAGGGCACGACTATAGAGTGTGTGGCAGGCCCCCAAGTGCAAAAACAAAAGCATTTATACCTCAAAAGGGCTGAAAGGTGATAGAGTCAAAGTTATTAAGAATATATATACACAAAGGTATATATTGTGATTGAATTTGACATGATATGACTGGTTTTGGTGGGCTTTCCTTTGTCTAATCCCCCTTGGAGAATTTTGGATACAACCAAATATTTGTTCATGATCAGTGACTGAGTCATGACCATCTGTGAAAAGCTTCTTGCCTTTTATGGATAGGGCGTGTCACAGACCAAGGAAAAAGAGACGAGTGATAAAATTAAAAACAAATATAATCTTAGAGCTGGGGACACCTAAAGTATTCTAAAAGTTCGTCTGAATTCTCTCAGTGACACACGTATAATTCGGCTGCAAATAATCAAAAAAAGGGTCACATGTGTTTGTCCCGCTTTTGTCGTGGAAATGCTCTAGATATATGAGCGATAGTTTACACATGCATATAGGCTGTTCGAAAAGCGCTTGAGTCGGAAATTGTAAAAACTATAACATGTGAGACCTTTATATTATAGCAATTTTTTTTACTTTTTATAGTAACTTCTGAGAGCTCTCTTTATGTGTATGTAAATAACAGTGTAAAGCTTTGCTAGATACACATGATTTGCTTAACTAGTAATTAACTTCATTTGCGTATGTAATTGCAACACCTAAAATTTAATTAAGCAAGATTAGTAAGTGAAATGGTAAATTAGTGTGTCATGATATAACTTGAACATAATTTAACTATTTTGTGACATTTTCAAATTAAAGTTACTTTTAATCATTTTAACCACTTTTAATTATTTTCATTTGTCATCTTGAATTTTTAAACAAAACAATTTGTCAAGTGTTCAATATGTCCCTTTTTGAAAAATTATGTGTTAGAACATAGTTTTTACTATGCAAAACCACCTTTTTTCCATTTATTCTTCTCTCCCCCTCGTCTTCTTCACTTACTTTCCCTCTCACTCTTTCAGCTCTCTCTCTCTCTCTCTCTCTCTCTCTTTGCGTTTCACTCTCTCTTTCTCTCTCTTTGATTCAAAATTTTGAAGCTTAAGCTTCAATCCTCAACTGGATTGGAGGCCTAGGAACATGATTTAGATTCCACAAACACGATTTCAAGCTTGGATTCAAGGTTAATTTAACTTTTTTTTAAAAAAGATTTCAAATTTTGTCTTAAACTTTGATTTTTCTTTGAATGTGGAAATTTGTGTTTGATTTAGCCTAGAAAACCTTCAATCTAAGTTAGTGAAAATCAAAAACCTTGAATCTAAGTTAGTGGAAATCAAATTATCTAGTATCTAGGTTTGATTTGATGGAAATTGAATTGAATCAAGTTTTTCCTTTTTTTTCTATTTTTCTTCATTTTTGGATTTCTTTGAAATTTTCTATATAAATCTTGTTTAAATGTGCTTAAAAGTATTCTAATATGATTTTCTATCATTTATGATTATTGTACATGCCTCGGAATTGAGAAAACAGGTTGGAAATGAAGATTTAAGCTCGGGGAAGCTGAGGCTTGAATTTGGAAATTTTTAAAATTTTTTCAGTTCGGCAAGCTAGATTCATGAGTTCAGTATGCCGGACTCATATTGTCGGTAGGCCGAACCTGGAACAATGCGGTAGGTCAGTCCCACATAACCGGTAGGCCAAACTATAAAGTTTGGCCGGCCGGACCAGGGGGTTTGGCAGGCTAACCAGACTTTGTAAAAACTTGTGATTTTTTATTGGTTTTCACTGTTTAAAACTATAGATAGGAACCTTAGCCTTATGGCATGATTTTGTGAATCTAAATAGCACACTAAGTTACCATAAGATAGTATAATTGTGTTGAATACCTTAAGCTAGATGTTAACGGATCCAGTTCCTATCAAGGTTGTTTGTGATCCTGTGGAGCTAACATATAGCGGATCGAAATTGCGGTGCTAAGTCGCAATGCAAAATAACGAGGTAGGACTTTTACTCCTTTCCTTGGTAGCCAAGTTTTTAAATGATTTGTGGCCTCAAAATGATTTCTTCAAAATATTTTCAATGAATGCTTGAAAAGAGGTTTTTATGAGTTGTTTTTATAAACAAGTAGAATGAGGTGATTTTCATAATGAACCGCATAATGAATGTATATGAATATACTTGGTAAAAATAGGTTTTTAATAACTATAGAAATGTATAAATGGGCATAATGCCATAATCAGAGATCGGGTCATTTATAGTGCGACCTTGGAGGCAGGTCCCGAAACCCAGTTGGCTATTACGGTGGTAAATTATATGGTTTGCCTGAAAGAGACAATAAGATTCTTTCTAGAAGAACAAATAACCATTTTGGTAAGAACGATTTAAATGAATTATTTGTTCATTTATTTATTAAATTCTGTTTTCTAAACACTTTTTGAAATGCAAAATTTTACATCTGAATTATGTTTTCTAAAATTGAGTCCTACTATACCTTCAGCTCACAATTTTTTTATTTGTTTTGAAACCTTTCCTTTAGGCGTATTGTAACTAAGGACAGACAGAGAGGCAACTCGGCGACAAGTGAGTCATAAGAATACCGTTTTAGGTCATTGCTTTATTCAAATCAATGCATGTATTATTTGAACTCTTATGTCTCATATTAGACTGTGATTATAATATTTTATTGTCGATACCATGTGTGTGTACTAATGTAGGTCCAGTGGGGCCCAACTTATGTTTGACTATCTTTAACATTGTACTCGCTGAGTAACTGTTTCAAAATAAAAATAATTGTTTTAAAATATTTTAAACTATCACGTTTTTTAAAAATATAATAAAATAAAAAAACTCAAATCATTTAATTGATGTTTTTAATCAACAATATGTTTTAATTAATTTAATTAATCCATCACATCACTACCCGTATTTCGAGAGTGTGACAATAATTCAAGTAGATAATTTTAGTTTGATTGTCAAAAGATATACATGCACGCGTTCACGGCCTTCTAATAAAACAAGATTTACGTAAGATTCACAGTGCTCGATAGTAAAGAATAGATGGTCCACAGTTCTTAATGTTTCTCCTATTTATATCGTCATTACATTTTCATTGGTTAGCTTGTTAACGTAGATCTTCAACAATTGCACTGAACTCTGAGTTTCTCCCATTTCTCTAATCCTAATAGGGTTCATATATAGAAAAAAAAAATGAATTTGAATCTACATTCAATAACTAACTCTTATTGGGTTTTTCTTAAGTTTGCAATTTTCCTATTTGGCCTTGGGACCAGTCTAGCTAATTTCGTAGCTCTCTCTTTTTTTTTTCTTTTTTTTTTTTTGTCCTCTATGGAGAAACGAGACGAACAAATTGTTTGGAAAACGTACTATGTTCTAGAAATTAGTTTTTATGCATATAATGTGAGAAGTTAGATGAAGAGCAACTAAAAAATATTAAAAATGGAGACCAATTGATGTTTAATTCCATCTCCAAGACAGAAGTCTCGTGCATTTAAGATTTTGGTAAAACCAAGAGTGCAGGACTTGTAACATTGTTTCTCCTACATCTAGTAGTAATTGTTTTTGGTGGCGCCGTATTATGGGTTAGATGATGTGTATATATACACATAATATATGTATATATATGTTTTGTACCACTAGTGAAATGCTTATTATTTGATGAATTTCTGCCTAGTCTTCCCTCTAGCTACCAAGCTCTTTGCTTTCTCTCACTATTTCGTGAAAAATTATGGATTGTATAACATCGTATGTATGAAAAGTTGTAAAAACCTCTCTAACATTCTAAAAGTAAAAGAATTGTTTTGAAGGTAAAGTTTAGGTAAACAAAGTTAAATTTTCATCGAGTTCTAATAAATTATCGTTTTTTTTTAAGACCATCTCACAATTAAAACTATCTTAGCAGTGTTTTTCTTTTCATACTCTTAAGAATTTTTCTAAACTTTTGTGGAGATCCAATAACAATAATCCACAGAAAAACTACTCCAATAAAGAATAGTATTAAGACAAATACATATCAAACATTTGATCTAAACATGCTTCACTAGTCAATTTTGACATTTTAAGATTCATACGACCATGCCATTGAGCTATGGCACGAGTTCAAATGTAAGAGAGCTACAAACGATATAATGTAATATTTCAAGAAGTTTCTAATTACTTGGCATATGTATAGATGGTCAACTTGAACAAGACACTCCAAATTAATTAAAAAAAAAATTGAACTAGTTAAGATCCAAACAAATTAGAAGTCACAATAATGTTGAAAACCATACACATATCGATGTCCATACAAAATGGGCAAATGGGAAAACAAACATTTCTGATCTCGGGCACGTTTGAGTTTTCTTTCTCCAAGAGAGGCTGACAGACATACTTAAATTATTTGAACAAAACTCGAAGAAGTTTTGTTTATTAATGATGCTTTTTTTTAATAATTGGAAGATAACAAAAATTTGTGCTGAACTCGAAGCCATTAGAATTAGTGCAAGGCCTAACTGCAATAAAAAGGTAATATTTAGAAAGATGCTTGTGTCTCTATCATTGTGAACTTAATTAATTTTGGTAAAAGACAGCTCAATTTTCGGTAACTTAGAAAATTTATTAGAGGTCAAACAACTACCTAGGTAGTATACAATTTTGTAGAACAGAAGAAAAAACCCCTTCATTAGCCAGAGAAAGTGCAAAACCAAATGAGTAATAGAATATTGTGCATAAATTTCATTTTCGTGCTGAGAATGATGAATGGTAAGAAAAATTCCGTGATAAGGTAGACAGGGACAGAGTTGGAAAATTTTTTCAAGTAAAGGCACTATGAAAAAAATTAGAGATAATTATTTATTGAACATGAATTAATCTATATTTTAATTATTCAATGGGATCATAATTATAATTTTTCTTACATTTTAAAGACATAATTGATATTTTATAAGAGTTTTAAGATTAAATTTTAATTTTAAAAAAAATTGAGTGGAGCAAGTGCCTCCACTCAAATAGTTTTGGCTAGTATAGTACAATTATGAACTATTTAATGTACCATATTTTTCTTAAAATAATACAATACTGATGTGATCATTCACAACAAGAAAATGATACAATAGCGATTTGATCAATCACAACTATGTCTTACAACTTGTAGCATTTATAATGTATTTGGTCACACAGTTAAAATCAAAAGTTAAAACGATTTTATTGTAACATATGATAAATTTACACTATAACATAATTTTGTTTTGAAACGACATTTTCTTAACGGTATTGCCAAACACCCTACATTACTCACCAAGGAAAAAAAAAAGCTCATAAAAATGTTTCTTGGGAAGACCAAAGCCAATGAAGCTTCTCCTAAGGAGCAGAACAGAATCTTTACGTTGAGATTTAAAGAAATTTCTGACGAGTGAGGAGACCAGAAAAGAGAGAGAGAGAGAGAAGCTCTTTAAGGCATCAAAACCTAGAAGAGGAGCACATGAAAGTTGAAGTTTCCAAAGGGATTAGAGAAGGTTAGTCAATGCCAATGATACGAGAAAAAAAAATGCTTTTTCCACTTCTGAGCAGGGCTCTTCTTTTTCTAAGCTTGCCTGTTATTTAGAGACAAAGATATAGATATCACTTTAATCCAATCTTATTTTAGCACAAGCACTCCCATTCCTAGTTGGTAATTATAAACATGCTACGTGCAATGTTTTGATTGGTCGCTTGCCATTTGAGCATGCAAATTCACCGGTCCTAAAATGACTGTAAAGGGTCACATTGCTGTCAAATTTTGACCTCTACGTACTGTTGATGTAATTGTTTTTTATATTTTTTGCCACGTAAATAATAGTTTGGCAGAAATTATCAATTTGATAATGTCATACCGTTGCAAAAACTTGACTTTGGGTTTTGACCTTCGTCACGTGAAATTGATTCTAAACGTCAGAAAGCATACATCATATAGTAAACTAGATTAGTGATTATTTCATGGTTCAAACCGGTGTTTTCAAACACAACAATGTTTGGGAGGAGAAAAACAAGGATGGCTGGGATTACAAAAGCCGTTTCAAATAAACTGATCTCAGGATTTGAACCCTAAATTTGCTCAATTCAAACCTATATGTAATAGTGAAAAGTAACTAATACTTTTTCTATTTTCAATTTCTACACGTTGATTTAGATTTTATTCCGAGCTTAGCTTAAATTTTATATGAGTTTCCAAATGTCTGTTCATATTGCAATTTAAATACCCTTCAAATTTTATAGTTTAAATCAAAAAGGTTCAAATAGTCTTAAAAAGGAAACTAGAATGACATAAAAAACAAACCTAACTGTTTAACTTGAAAATGGTAAGTCTTTGGGTCACTTTCCGCCCAACATGTATGTCGTTTGCCTCCTGGAGTCTCACAGCTCTCTATATCTTTCCACTAAACAAGACTAGATCAAAGCTTACCGTCAAAGCTCGAATTCTTCAACCTTGCCACAGTAATGAAACCTTTGTTCCCCCTTCTTACCTCGTAACCATTGTGTTCGTCTATCAAAAATCTTAAATGCTTCTAGAGGAGGCCACAATACATGACTTCTTAAAAAAGCTCTTCTATGCAATTAGGGATGTTCGCCGATCACATTACACTGATTAAGTGTGTCAATCCGTACATATCGGACTAGAAAAATCCTAATCCAAAACCAACCAGTACATATCGGACTAGAAAAATCCTAATCCAAAACCAACCAATGTGACCCCCCAATCTAGTCCAAGTTGAAAATATCAGATCTTCTGAATTAGATTCCACAAGTGCATGAATTGAGCTTTTAAATTTATCAACAAACACTAGAAATTAAAATTAACATGACATAACATCAAATGATTCAATAAAATCCCACATATTACAACCACCCAATTGAATGTCAATCTTTAATAATAAACTAAATTATAGCATTAAAATAAATTGCAACAAACAAACTTAAACGAGCGAAGTTAGGCTTTGTAATTGAGTAGGCTTCTTCTCTTATTTATTAAATGAAAGATACAAACTTTAAACTCACTGCCGTATGTTTATATATTTATAAACATAATTCTTCATATATAATACATGTATAGACATATATAATTTATATAGGATACATAATTTAAATTCACAGATTACACAAATTAAAAAATACTTAATCTGTAATCTATTCATATATATCGAATTGAGAAAATCTCAATCCGTCACTAATCTAATCCAATCTAGCAGATTGAATTGAATTAAACAGATGAACTAATTGGGACTTTAAAACTATAAATAAATAAAATAGAAATTACAATAAATAGCAATTTTAAAAAAAAAAACTAAAAAAAGTTAATATAAATGTTTTAAATATTTGAGATGAACAATAAATTTACGAAATAAATAATTTATTTACCCCTTATATTTACATTGTAAATAACCCTTATTTATGGTGTGAATATATTATTTTAAAGAGCCATTCTCAACAGACGTTATAAGCACTTCTCCGTGAGCAGTTGTCAATTGTGATGACGACTGCCTTGGAGATTAAAGATTCATCCATGTTCATTTACATTGGAACAACCGTCATGAATTCCTAATACAAACACGCTAAAATAAGCTAGGAAAGACTCATAGACATTACCAAACAAAAAACTTCTGACAGGGCACCATGAACATGATACCGGGAGCATGTCTCTTCACTCAAACAGTTCCTCTTCCGTAAAAGTTTTAGCCAAAAAATTTGACACAACATGTTTATCCACGTCCTCTTAGGATTGGATCTTTACAGTCGGCACATATGACCACCATAAGCCCAAAATTGTAGTGGCAAAGGACTTGGACCAGATCCGAGATCCGTAAGATGAGAAAACACTGATCAGAAACTTACAAGCCACATTCAAGTATCACCAAAAGGGCAAGGAGATCAATAACTCCAGAAGTTAGAAGGCAAAAGAAAATAGGAACAAGAACAACAAAGTCAACTTAGCAGGAAAATGAGGAATTAAGCCAGCAGACGCAGCCTAAACAAAGAGTCAAATTTACTTATAACCTCCAAAATAATGGATATATCTCAAAATATTATTTAAAGGTTACTAAATTTGAGGTAAAATTCACATATTTAATGCCCCTAAAGCCCAAACCAAGGCCTACGTAGTATGTACAACTAAGAAGATAACACAAAAGATCAAGAAACCAGGAACAACAGATGTCTTCCAATATATATTAACGAGAGATATAAAGATGGCGGCAAAATACGAGTCGGAAGCGCACGTTATTTTAGTCTACAATTGATGATACCACCATACCAAAAGGGAAACTGTGTCTTAAACTAGAGACTGTACACCTGTGTCGATTAGAAGCCAGCTATCTTCTGATTCAGAGTTAAGTTCTGTCAACAACGTCTGCTGGTAAATTTAAATCAAAAAAGCCACCTCCAGGAACCTTCGTCCTAGCACGCTTCCGAGGAGAGAATCCGCTCTCATCAGAGCTTCCAGAACCAGAAGGTTGATCAGATTCCATCATTCTTCCTGTATTAGAAGCGTGTCAGCTAAACATATAAATGTCAACCTCAGTAACATTTAAGATATATTGTTACACCGAGTCCCTTCTCTTTCTAACTACAAAATTTTAAAATGAGAAAAAAAAAACCATGCCAATAAGCAATCAATAATGAAGACTAAACAAACAAATAATTAAAACATATTCTCACATAAAAAGGTTTTTAGAATACATCGTTTCTCCATCCATATAGATCTCTTTGTTGTCCATATAACACTAACTTTGGGTCCTTGATCACTCAAAACTAATGCTTCCTTGCCTTATAGAATAATGCTAGGTGTACCAACTTATTCACCCAGTTTCTAAACAAAGTGACAAGGTAATACAATCGCTAGTTCCTAATCCGTCGAACAAAAGGTTTGTTTGATATGCAGGTGAATTGGTGTGGATTTGAGCTTTGTGGTTTAGAACTTATGTGATTTAAATGGTTGTTTTGAAATGCCATTTGGAATATAAAGGCTTGAATGGGGACTAACATCAAAGAACTAGTGTTTGAAAATATGAATTTAACCTAGAGTTTAGGAAGGAAAACAAAAAAGGGGAGGGTTTTTACTGCAAAGAATGGTTCAAAACGTTTAGAATTTAGAGGGGACCAAGTTCTCAAAACTGACAGTATGGTCTGTTTTAAACCAACATTGACGTTCAAAACCGAGTTTTCACATTTCTTGTAGTACTAGAAATTTGGTTAACTTAGTGCAAGAGTATTATTCTCCCCTGTATAGATATGATGAGATACAAACCGAGCGGCAAGGGAAAAAATTAATACCACTTGAGCCACAATGCAATGGCAGAGTTTTGTCAGAATTATCGACTTTATTGCCCCAACAAGCAGAAAGTTCTGATGCCCTCTCAATGCCCTTTGACCTATATGGAGCTATATTGTGGATGCCCAGTTGTAAAGGACCCAATAAATCATTCTCAATGCATTCATACCTGTGCACGATTTAGAACAAAATGAGTTTCATGAGTGTATATATATTTACAAAAGCATGAATTTTAAGACCATCTTTTCACAGCAGGACTCACATCTTCTGACAGAGGGTATCAGTGATTCCTGACAGATTGATCACTTGCATCCTTGTCTCCATAACCTTATCCTCATCAAACTGAGCAAATGGTGCCTCTAAATTCTTGGACAATTTCTCGACATTTTCCTCAAGCTGCTGCTGCTGGTCTTCAAATAAATTTTGCTTTATTTCCCTTTCTTCATTGGTCATTTCATCATTAAAAAGTTCATCTCCAAACATATAAAATGCAAATGGGTATGAGTATGAAAGAAACCGCCTCGATCTAAAAAGTCTGTTGAGTCCATTGTTTACCCAACTGAAATCTCTGAGCTTCGATTCCCTCTCTTCCAAAATTGACACGTTCTCTTGTGTAGTCCCCTTCAATTTACTTTCAAGTTTAAAGGAATCTGTATGAGCTTTGTACCGATTGTGGTAGTGCATATATCGGTAAAGATCTCGCTTTGCCCTCTCAGCCTTTTTCTCTCGGTCTGCCTTGTAGCGACCACAGCTATGCCCTGCAATACTTGACCAAGTATGGTCTCGCCCAGTGGCTCCACCGCACAGCCAACTGCCCCAAAAGGAAATAACGCATACATCAATTTCAACCTCCAATGAGAATAATATTGCTAAGAAGAAAATCCAAATGTGGCAACCAAATTAAAGTACCACTCTTCTCAAGTCTTTGTTGAAAGTGCCAGTCTACTCATATGTGCAAACAAGAATACAACCAAACATAGTGAGTATCTTTTGAAAAGATTTTATACAAACAGTGGAGCATATTTTAGACAGGACTGCAAGTAACAAAAACAATGTGTGGGGCTAAAAACAAATACCTAAGCCTGGAATCAAAATGATTAAGCAAAGATAAAAGTTCTAATAGACCGTGTTGAAAACTAAGCAAATGATCACTTCAATAAGGAGATCAACTGGCACTAGCCAAACTCTCAATCATGTGCAAAATGCTCCAAATAGTGCATGAACCACCAGACAATGGAACATGCTAAGAGGATCTACTACACTATATTAAAAATTTCACCCTCTCCCTTCAAACTCTAAGTAGAACTCAGATCATAAGGAGGAATCAAACATGGAACGGAAACTTACATATTATATTTTACCAAATTTTGTAATTAATACTCTTTGATAAAGTTTAGATGTGGTAAAGTTATGAATATTATTAGTTAGCAAAATATCAAACTGAATGCCAGATATTATTTCAAAATACCAAGTATTTTGTACATTTGAGTTTCAGTTGTCACAAATATTTTTGAGAACTACATTGGTATAGTTGCATAAAGTTTAACCTGATAGTAAGTTCGTGACTGCAAAGATACATGAATAGGAGCACTATGCATCACAAACGCCCATGTATGAAATCAGGGTACAGAAGGACAAAGCTAATAGAATAAAGCTAAGAAGAATTCTCACCAAAATGCTTGTCCACAGATGCAGCTCACAAGGTTACACCCACCGTTCTTTTCTACAGGTTTGTGACACTTGGGACAGGGCTTTGTGTGGACTGTGATCCAATTAACTGTCTCTGACTCATCTCGGCACTTTTTGACCCAAAGTTCCCACATTAAACATGAACAAGGCGAGTGTGCTTCTAATGAGCAACTGAAGCAAAACTGTGCACCACATGTACATTCTACCTCGCAAAACTGATCATCCTCAATGCGTATGGCATTTCCACAATGAGGAGTACTCGGGCACCATTTAACCCTTTTATTATCTTCAATATATGACTCGAGAAGAAAGCGCTCAAATTTCTCTGCTAGATCCGGATTTGTTTTGCTAACGAGATTTCTAACAACTGATTCATCGCATATCGCATTGCATTTGTGCGCCATGCACTTTATTCTCTTACTTTGACCATCGTTTATCTTAACAATAAAATGCTCGGTCCAACCTAAATTCGAGGAAAAAAGGAAGAAAAGAAAAATTAAAACTATTAATTATAATTGCTATATGAGATGAAAATATGGAGCAAACTATAAACAGGCAAATTGTTAAAATCCATAACGCACAATCTAAAGTGTTTTGCTTTTAGTTTCCATTGAAAGTCATAAGGCTAGTTGAAATAATACTAACAAAAGAAAAATCCATTCAAACACGACCACTTACAGTGGTTGCAAAAACAATGACCACAGTCCATCTTTGTCGTCTCACCAATAGGTACATCCTCTATACAAATATCGCACATCACTGTCGAAGGTGGTGGTATGTCAAGATCTCCGTGCTCAACAATCAAGACACCTGCGTCCGTGAAAAGGGAGGCTTTTCCCTTCTCTACAAACACTGCAAACAACTTCTCCACATCCCAGCGGTAGTGAATAAGTAATGTTCGAGCATGGTGCTCTCTTACAGATAGCAATTCCATCACTCTACGCAAATCCTCCCTCTGCACATACGTAACCAAAATCAACACTTGTTTCAACTTCACCTATCCTGGAAGGAGAAAAAAATGTCAATGGGGACTTTGTTTTTACCTGTGCAGCCAAAAGAGATTCTTTTGTAATTACCTGCAAAGAAAAGACAAAAGCGGTTTACAGAAACTAGGTCAATTTCCTTACAACACTTGTAATTACCCAGACCATAAACATTTAACCCAATCACAGTTCCCATGATGAACCAAACAAGAATGTCAAGAAAATCCCTTTTGAAACCCTTACCATCAATTTCTTAATTTCATGTTTTTCTTCAAACAGATAATCCATTTACATTTCTAGGTAAAAAATTAGGACTCAATACAACATCAAACAATCATACAACCCCCAATATTCATGAACCAAACAGAACAACAACATCCAGATTATCACACAAACCGAACCAAATTCCACAATAAACGAAAAAACATTCAACAAAAAAAATTTTCGATTTTGTCATAACAAGGACAAATTTTTCACCTTGCTTGTCGGACCCCTCGAAAGGACCCACTGCGGACCAGAGTCCTCGTTCTCGAGACCGTCCAGCGAGTCCCGATCGGAAGAATAGTAGTCTTCATCGCTGAGACAATCGTCCATTCACAATTCTCCAAAAGAAACGAAAACCAAACCAAACAAAAAAAAAAGGCCAAAAAATTCACGAAATTCAGGTAACAAATAACAATCTCGGATAATCCAAGGAAGAACAACGCAGTACAGGACAAACTCGAGCTTCCGATTGGTCGATTCAATCGGATCCTCTCGCCGGCCGGAAAAGGAAAATCGATTTTATCCGGCAAAAATGGAAGCTCGGACGAGTTCTCCAAGGAAAACGAGAAGAGATATACAGAGAGAGAAAGAGAAAGCTTACAGTGAAAGCATGATAAATAGGCACATTACCAAGGAAAGGTAAGATAAAAGAGCTAGCTTTGACAAGCAAAAATAAAGAAATAATAAATAAATAAAAATATTAACGCGGAGTCCAGAGAATAATGTTATAATATGAAATAAATATTTCCTTTTGGGGTGCAAAGATGTAGGAGCAACGAACGACTGAGAATTTTATGTGGTTCTTTTCTTTCTTCTGACGGCGTCGTATTAACTCAGTGAGATTGAGACAAGGGTTCACCAGTCAGGTGAGGCGCCGCCTAGTGGCCCAGTGAGGATCATGGTATATGCTTTGTATAAGGTGGAAGACGACACCGTTTTGCTGACGTGGAAGGTGGTGCCGTGGATGCTTTCCAACCAGGATTCAACAAAAGGTGTTGTGAGGTGGAATAAAGTGTACAGGAGGTAAAGTTTATACCGCAGTTTATAGTTTAAACTAAGAGGGTGTTTGAAAGGGTGGTGGGAATCATTAGTTAAAATCACTTTTACTGTAACATGTGAGAGGTTTACATTGTAGCAATTTTTTTATTGTTACCGTAGCATGTAAGAGCTTTTTTACTGTTCATAACTGAGTTTGTAGTGCGAACCACTTAGTCAAACAGCAGGTAATTTCATGACCAATATTCTTTCTTATAAAAGTTGAATGCTACAATGTTTTCAATTTGAAGTATTGGTTCAAACTGATAAGACATTTTGGAACTAAGTTTAAACTAATAGTTTAAACTGAAAATATTGTAGCAATTTAAATTTTACAAGAGAAAATATGGTAGCAAAATTAAATTGACGCACAAACCGTGGTTTGAACCGTGGCTCCCAAACGCTCTAAGAGTTCCCAAACCCTCTATAAAAAGTGTGGTCTATCGGATCTAAGAGCGTGTGCTTTTACTTTTAAACAAAGAAAAAAGAAAGAGAGATAACTCAAGCTTCTTAATTATTATTTGGATAATGCATACAAAAGAGTTGTTTAATTTTAGAAAAGCTTGTAAACATGTTTAGTAAAAAAAAAAAAAAAAGCAAAAGCTTTATTTGATGTAAAAAGAAATGTAAAATAAGGACCTAGCAAAAGTTTTAATTTATTATTTATAAATAAAAAAGCTAAGCTTTTTTTTCATATGCACAAAGGCGATGATATGTTTTAAAATAACTTAGAAAAGTGAAAAAAATCTAATCAATACAGTTACCCAAACATGTCCAAGAGTAGTTTTTAGACTAAATAAGCCAAAAGGATTTTATTTTTTTTAAGCCATTCCATATATGGCATTACAGTGGAAAATTGTCTAATTGGATTGGTTTAAACCATTGCATCAAGTCTAATATAGGGCTAAAAGTCTTACAACCAAACATCATTTGAAAGTGAAAAACCCATAAGCTAAACAATGCCTTTGAAGAAACAAGTTGTCTAATAGCTTGACTCAACTACTCATATATAGTCATTGGATGCATAATTTATATTGTAATTTTATAGGTGACTTTAACTTAAGGTCAAAGTTCAAATCCTTTAGTCCTTATTCTTAAAAAAAAAAAAAAAAAAAAAAAAAAAAAAAAAAAAAAAAAAAAAAAACTCTATTCAGAAATAGGCTTATGGTAAATCTTCTAAATAATATGTTAATTATATTTAGCTGTAACGCCCTAAAATTAATTAAGTGATATTAGTGTGTCAAATTGTAATTTGACTTTCATCTAAACATTTTGTAATGATTTTCTAATTAACTTGATTTTTAAATCATTTTAATTATTTTAGTTATTTTATTTGTTATTTTGAATTTTAAAACAAAACAATTTATCAAATGCCAAATACGTTCCTTTTTCAAAACTGTGGACGTACACGGTTTCTCCTTACTAGTTTTGCTCTTCTCTCTCTTTATTTAGTCCTTCTCTCTCTCCCTTTTCCTTGCTATCTTAGACTCCCTCTTTCTCTCACTGCCTCTCTTTCTCTCTCTCCTTCTCTCAAATTTTTGATTTAAAAATCAAGCCCAAGCTTCGGTTTCAGCGAATTGGAAGCTCGGGAACTCGTTTAGACAATCATAAACTTGATTTAAATCTTAAATCCAAGGTTAGTTTGTTTATTTTTCAAATTTTTATACTTTTTCAAAATTTTCTAAACTTCCTTAGAAAGTTATAATCTAATTTTCATGAGCTTAGAAGACCTTGAATCTAAGTTAATAGGACTCAAACTATCTGGAATCTAGGCTTAGTTTGGTGAAAAACATATTTAAATCAAGTTTTTCAATTCTTCTTCTATTTTTCCATTTTCAGATTTCTTTGAAGTTTTCGATGCAAATCTTGTTTAATTTAGTTTAAAAGTGTTATATTATGTTTTTCTATCTTCTATGAATGTTTTGAATGCCTAGGAATTGAGAAAACAAGTTAAAAATGAGGATTTGAGCTCGGAGAGGCCGAGACTCGAATTCTAGAAAATTCTAGAATTTTCCAGTTCGACAGGTTAGATTCATGAGTCCGGCCTGCCGGACTCATACCTTCAACAGGCCAAATTTGGAAACAATTTGGCAGGCCGATCCTGAATGCCAGTAGGTCGAACTATACAGTTCGGCAAGCCAGACCAGAGGAACCGGAAAGCCGACCGAACTTTGTAAAAATTTGTCTATTTTTACCCCTTTTTGCTATTTTACACCCAGATTGAGATTTTATTTTAATAATCTGACTTTATAAACACAAATGGCACACTAGGATACTATGAGATAGCTTAGTAGTGTAGGATATCCTAAGCTAGATATTGATAAATTTAGTTATATTTAAGGTTGTTCGTAGTTTCGTCGAGCTAACGTATAAAGGGGCGGGACTACGGTGTTGGGCACCAGTGCAGGATTTTGAGGTAAGACTTCTACCTTTTTCTTAATAGCCAAGTTTTTAAATGATTTTTGGCCTCAAAATGATTTCTTTGAAAAATATTTTCAATAAATGATAGAAAAGAATTTTTATCAATTGTTTTCATAAACAATAGAATGAGGTTATTTTCGTAATAAACCGCATAATAAATGTAAATGAATATACTTGTAAAAATGAGTTTTTAATAAGTATAGAAATGCATAAATGGGCATGATGCTATACTCAGAGATCGGGTCGTATAGAATGCAACCTTAAGGGCAGATCCCAAAACCTAACTGAGTCATTACAGTGGTGATACTTATGGTTTGCCCAAGAAAATAAAATAATATCCTTTCTAGACGAACAATAAACGGTTTTGGTACGATTGATTTTATTGAATTTATTTATCCATTTATTTATTTAATTCTATTTTCTAAATATTTTCTTGAATAATGAATTATATATTCAAATTAAATGTTTTTATAATCTAGTCCTACTGAGCCTTTTGCTCATTTTTTATGTGTTTTCAAACCTTTTTCCTCTAGGTGGAATCCAGCTAAGGATCGACGGAGAGTCCACCGACCGAAATCGTGAGCAATAGAAGATCCTAAGTAGGTTATTTGTATTAATTAATCAAGGTATGTATCATTTTAACTTCTACTTCTATATTGGACTATACTTGTAATTTAATTGTTGTCAATACTATGCGTGTACATAAATTGTAAGCCTAGTGGGACCCCAATGCGCATTTCCCCTATCTCTTTACTATTTTATTTCATCTTGTTTTATCTTACTGGTTTTATTATTATAAATACTTGTTTAAAAATTTTTAAATCTATCACATTTTTATTAATTAACTAATTCCCTAAAATAATTAACTTTTAACTTAATAAATTTGAATTAATTAAACTAATTAGTCTGTCATGTCATCTCCTGGTCTACGGAGCATGACATTAACCGAACAACAAAGAAGTACATAATAAATCCAATATAAACAACGAGGTTGCAAGCAACTATATGTTATCGTAAACAATCGAGCAACTTATTATAAATTATTAAAAACATAAAGAAAAAAATTAGACATAGAACAAATATTACAAACACAAAACTTTGTCAAAAATATAAAACATAGTTATGTCAAAAATACCTTTTAACTCTTTGAGATAGACGCCATTACTCAAGTTGGTTTTTCTAATTGATATAATGATAAATCTCTTACAAAGACCGATATTCTTCAATATGTAATCTTTCAAATATAATCTTTATAAGTTTCATAATAAATGAAACCACAATAAAAACACATGAAAACAAGCCAAAAGGTTAGATTTCTAGAGGGAAAAATCATTATAGATTTAGATTTATGTAGACATCTGCTCAAACATTTAAACTTCATAAAGAAATAAAAAAATGAAAATCTTGTAGGAAGGATAGATCCTTATTGGAGGAACGAGGATCTCCCTCTCTAGTAGGATAGAGGTCATGTGGATGAAGAAATAAGAGGATAGAAAAGACAAGGGACAAAGGGTGCTCTAGGGCCAGCCATTGTTCACTTTTGTGTTTTTATAGTTAGCAAGCTACAATCATAACAACTTTTAATACATTTGGTTATTATAGTAGAATCCTTCTAAGGCATCAATACAATATAAATTTTGAATGAGAAAATAACGCACGTACATGGTATCAATTTTTTTAAAAAGTCCATATTGTGTAAAATATAGGTTAAACTATAATTTAATACTAAAAACTGATAGCCAAATTCCAATTAATTAAATTTAGGATATTTATACTTTTGTCCTTAAAATTTTCATGAATTGGATAGATTTCCTATATAGTATTAATTTTATCAAATTACCAATTGAAATTAATGTAGTGTATTTTGCAAACCAATGATGACCATTAAAATTTGAATATAAGCACTATCATGCATATCATGATCTCATTTGAAAGATAGAGAGACATTTCAAATGGAGACGACGCATGTCATATCTTATGTGCAAAGTCCTTATCAATTTGTAACAACTTGCAACAATTTTAATAATTTGATAGATAAATAATTAAAATTGAGCACTTTCATTTAAACTCGTCGGGGCTACTGTCCACCAAACACAAACCGATAAAACCCACCTATGGAACCTATCTGAGTCACACAAGTGGATGAAGCAAACTATGCTAACTTATGGACAACATTATTACAACTTGGCGAGCAAAATCTAACAAAAGTAACACCTAATGAGGAAAGCACATCAGATATTGTGACACTCGTTATTTTTTAATGGGCATCATTATAATTAAATTGATTATTAGTGTGTTAATTAAAATTTTTATTTCATCTAAATTCTATTCCATATTATATATTTCTGCCTATTTTTAAATTTTTGAAAATTTGTCTGTACCTATTCAGTATATTTACCAAGATATCCTTAAAACTTTTACCTAATTGCAAAAATGCCATTTAGCATTGTTAGCCCCAAAAGTTTCCAAAGGAGACTTAATTACACCTACCGCTAATCCATTTGTCCCCTTGTTGTTTTCTTCTTCTTCCTAATCTCTTTCTTCTTCTTCTTCTTCTTCTTCTTATTCTTCTTCTTCTTCTCTCTTTCTCTCTCATGTTTTCCTTTTTTCTTTCTTTTTTTTGTTTGCTTCAAAATCAAAGATTAGCAAACCCTGTTCCTACAAATTAAGAAAAAGATCTGAAATTATTTTCCTTCGTCTTCTATAATCACAAAACAAGGATCAAGGATCCTGCAAGCAAGATCACCATTTTCTTGGATCTTGAGGTTAAATTTTATAAACTAAAACTTTTTTAAATTTGTGTTTTAGTATAAAATTTGTGAGAAATATGTTTTTGAAGTTTGTGGATGAGTATATATTGTTTATACATTGTTTTTATGCTAAAAAAACTGTTAGAAAATTAAGATTTTGAAGAAAAGCTCAAAATTTGGATTTTTGGGCTCTTTGTGGAAAATTTCCAAGTATCGTTTTCCATAAAAACTACATGTCATTTTCCCAAAAACTACATATCATTTTTTTCAAAAACTCCAAGTCTTTTTCCTAAAAACTAGGGGTGTGTTTGGCAATTGTAGTTTAAACCACATTTTTAGTTATGAACAGTGTAAAGCAGTTTAAACTACTTTCTCAGTTATGAACAGTATAAAGCTCTCATATACTACAGCCCTATACATCTCATTTATGTTAAACAAAAAATATAACTAGAAACTTGTTCTCCTCAAGACTCAAACCTACAACCTTCTAATACTTAGGATGCCATCTACCATTTCACTTATTTTATTCTTTTGTTAATTCTCTTGCTGTTTGATATATTATAGGTCGGATGGACTTGCTAATACAAAATTTTTATTTAAATGTTTTATTCAAAAATATTTTAATCTCATATTATTTTTGTTTTAAACTATTTTTAGAACATTTTAGATTAGAATATGGGTCAATCTTTGTTGCTATTAAAATTAAATTATGTGTTTAATTTTATATGTATATTTGAACGTATTAATCATTATGGCATACTAATAAAAATAGATAGTAAATTGATATGATTATAGAGTATGATTTAAGTTAAAATATGGTTATTTTATACATCCTAGGATAACGACGTACTCGAAGCTTATGTGGTGAACTTGGTTTCGTGAGCTAGAAGTTATCAACAGTATATTTGCCAAGAGGTAGAGAATCTATTACCGATCATTTGTGAGGTTTTATATAATTAACATTGGTTCTTTACATTGCAATATATATGTTGAACTATTATTATATTAATATCACTTATGAGACAATAGCATGAACTCGTCCTATAATATACAGCGAGGAATAAATTTATTTGACACGTATTGAATAAATTGAAAAGCATAGTTAGGAAATATACTCTATACATAATAGTAGTGGTTATGAGAGGAATGATAAAATATGAAGAAGGTGGTGGTTACATCCTTGGGTACGAATACCCTAAAAGGTAAAATAGGGGAAGGTGATGATGCTCTTTTGAGTCGAAAGTCTCAAAATACACTATACAGGAATCGACTTGGTATGGATCCAAAGCTTGATGTCCCCTCACCTGACACTCTTGGAATAATTAGAGAGTGGTCATGCATGCCCATTTGGGTTTCGTGAAGTTGAGTGATATGATACTCTGTTGCACGTTGGATATACA
The DNA here is from genome assembly GCA_946598075.1 of Artocarpus hirsutus. NCBI lineage: Eukaryota > Viridiplantae > Streptophyta > Magnoliopsida > Rosales > Moraceae > Artocarpus > Artocarpus hirsutus. The sequence continues at coordinate 20,298 of CAMOHE010051195.1, forward strand.
TGAGCATTGTTAAATCCTAAACTAATACGTATATGTCTATATGTGTAGAACTTGGTAAGAATAATCACAGGGTATCCATCAGAAATAAACATGATAATATTGATGAATAATGTTGAGAACTAACTAGCCATGCAAGTATTAATGTGACAATGATAAAAACCTAAAGATGAGTAAAGGTTTTCCCTACTGAGCATGTTGTCGCTTATTCCCCTATGTTTACATCTTTTTAGGACTCACAAGGGGTGAGGTGACAATGGGAGACATAGTTGAGGAAGCTATGGCCCTGTTTGTTTTTGTTCTCAAAATTTTTGAAAATGTTTTTATATGTTTTTCGAGGCAAAAATTTTAAAAACACAATCAACACAATTCCCATAAAATTCTTATTTTCAAAACAAAAATATTTTCAACTATTTTGAAAATAATACCAAATGGCCCCTATGTATCCGTATTCAGTTGGAATCTCTTCTTTTATAAAGAATGTTCTCCTTGATAACGTAAACATCGCATGTTACTTTCTATGATTGTATTAAGGTATATTGAAGGTTGAAATGATGATGATAATAGTTTTATATTATTAATTTAAAGGTGATATATTAAACTATGGTTTGTTGTTGTTTATATTTTTATCTTGATTTGAGAATTTTTATTTAAGTCTTGGACAAATTTATATTGAAGTTTTATTTTTATTTCTGATCTTTGTATATTTTATTAAAAATTGTTAACTTGGCATCATAGATATGTCTCCTAGGACTACTCCTTCATCACAGAACTCATTAGACCTTTTCAAAAGATCTAAAACCTCCTTAGCATCAGTTTCCACAAAAGTCAGGTAGTAACTAAGCTGTTGAACAAGTCTTAGACATTCCCGTAAGGCGTAAGCCTCCATAAATTTTGGAATCATGGAGAAGCCTTTGCTGCTTTTTCTCTAAAATTATTTTACAATTTAATATCTTAAAGTTCTAACTTTCTTCATATAATCATTAATCAATTCTAAATTTGTAATCTTTTTAAAATTATTATTGATACAAACTCTTAAAAGTAACTATATAAAGGGTAAATCAAATGGCTTTAAAATATTTAGTTACAAATATATAAAGGGTAAATCAAATGGCTTTAAAATATTTAGTTACAATAAATCCATAAATGTTGTACACTATTTATTTATCAAAGTTGTAACATTGTTTATATTTGTATTTTTACAAACTAAAACGTTCGACTTTTTTTCTCCTTGATAATCTAATTTTATAATATCAAATTCTAAATTTACTTGACACAATTGTAAAACAAACATACAAAAAAAGTGGGCAAATTAAAAATCAAGTTATTTTGAAATGTTAATCAATTATTTGATATTATATTAAATTGAGAAAGTGACCTCTATTAGATTTTCATCATTCCCTTCCGACATGGCGAAAACCCAGCCAAAACTTCGACCAAAAAATCCTTGTGCCTTTCACCTTCTACAAAACCCATTTTTATGTCAAACGAAACCCACGTTTAGAGTCTATAAAATTCTAGAGCTAGCAAGCATGCAACAAATGACACATGCCCATCTCCACCATTGTAATTAAAAAGAACCAAATATAAATGGGGGATTTTAAAAATGACTTTTCCAAAAAAAAATTTTGGTGAATGACCTCTTTTTTTTTGTCTTTTTTTGACACAAAAAACAAGCGTTTTAGGCAAAAAAACGCTCCTTTTTTTTTTATCATGTTTAGGTTCTTTACTTTGCTACAGTTTTTTTTCTTATCTTTTTGAAAAAAAATTGGGGCAGTTTTTCTACTCAAAAAAACGTGTTTTTTGGCCCAAAAAGAGATGTCATTTCCCCAATTGAAAATTTTTTTGGCCTCTGTTTCAAATTCTTCCGATATAAATAGTTCTACACTTTTTCTTTTTCTTTTAGAAAATTTAATGTTGATTTGATTATGCCTTAATATTATCTTCAAATCTAAAAAATTTCTCTTATTTTCTGCTCTATCAATTGAAGATTTTTTATTTGAAATATTCCCTTTATGTTCTCTTTTCGATTTCCTTTTTTTTTGTTTTTCTTTCTTTTTTTTTTTTTTGGTTTTTCGATTTATACATTTTTGAATATGAACGTTGGGCTTTGGTTTTGAATATGGTGATTAAGAAAAATGTTGATATAAAAAGATCATGGTTTTCTATAATATTTCTCAAATCACAATCAACATGAAAGATTTATTTTGTTTTATCATAAAATTTTTCCTTCTAAACTCTAAGTTGCAATGGAACATAAATTTGCTTGTCTCTCTCTATTCTCTAATGATTTTTTTTTAATGTTCTTTGATGGAATTTTAATGATAAAGACATCTATATTTCTTTAGTTATTACATAAACCCATCTTCATTAGAGAGAGAGAAAAAAAAAACACAACATAAAGAGAAACCCATTTATACCCTTTTGCAAAAGCTAAATATGCCCGTTTGTTTGGAGAACTCTTTGGATTCTTTAGACTTAAATTTAGATTTAAGTATTAAGAATCATTTCAATGCATGTTTGTTTCTCCCAAAATCTGAATCCTTTGAGTATTAAGAATCTAAGTTTTCAGATATCTAACTCCTAAACTTTTGATACTCAAATATTTCTGCTACAATAAAAACTAAAATTCTCTCTCTTATATTTAAGGAACAAAAATTATAACTTCTTCATTTGTTATCCAATTGAGATAATTCTTTTTTCATTGTATTCCTAGTGAAGAGAGGAATAAATTAAAATCTATATTGCATTTTTTTAGGATCATTAACTGTAAGTTTTTATTAGATTTGTTGATAAATCAAAAACTATTTCACTACCTCTTCAAACACAAATTTCAATTTTATTTTATGCTTAAATTAAAACTTAAATGTACATCCAAACGTTAATTTGAATAACAATTTAAATCACTAACTCAAATCCTAATTCAAATTACACAAACTAAAATCAAATTACTAATTTGAATCCATTTCTCAAATGGATTAGAATGCCTTTAAGAACAAATAAATCAAAAGCTTCATAGAATATGCAAAAGCTAAATATTTTTGGGATATGTATTTAGAAAAAAATTAGATACATTAATTTCTTTTAAAAGTTACTTAATATTGACGACCTTATCCGTTTAGAGGTAACCACCAAAATTAGTATAAAAAATTCTTTGCTTTATGTTGAACCTTTTCCTTTGGTCACAAGATATCCTAAATCAGTCCACTTTAACTAAAGATAATAAAGATAGCATTCGAAGTGTTAGTGGTACCTTTAAAAGGAAGGTCCTCAATTGACATTGTATAAAATGATCACGATATTTCACTCATATTACTAAGAACCTACTATATATCATTTACAAATTCTTAAAGCCTCTCCATTAATGCATTGATATATTGGTTTAGTGATATACATAGAAATTATTATAAAACACAATATTATTTTTTATGCTAAATTTACGAGATAAGTTTCACTAGCGATTATTATAAAAATGAAAAAGAAAAGCAAGCCCACAATTAATAAAACACCCTCCAAATATATTTGACAAAATATATTACAAATAGAAATTTAAAAACAAAAAAAAAAAAGACCGGACCTTATAATATGGATACATTTTGAGAGTACAAAACACTAAGTATACTTAAATATCCTAATCAAGCAAGCACCAAGAATAGAAAAGTATTGATAAACAAAAGATCAAACCTTAAACGAGATGTGTTTAGAGTACTAGGTACTTCGTAATAGCAGCCATCTTGGTATTAGAATCAATAAATTTAAAGGTTTTAACAATAGCATGCCACAAAACAAGCAAACGACACACAAATGACATAGTAAAGAATGACATCAAATGGAGAAGAACAGTTATTCAAAGCACACAAACATAAACTGTAAACATGCTATGGGTAAAATTGAAAGATCACAGGTAAAGGTACAAATCTAATGGTTACTTCCTACTGCCTTTATCTCAATTTAGTTTTGAAGTTACAAGATCAGACTTCAAATGAATAACATACATTTTGTCTAGCAATTTTTTAGTAGTTGGAGCTATAACAAAGATTTGTCTTCCTGCCTATACAATAAAGTTCTCTTCCATAGTGTGATCTAAAAACTTCAACATACCATCATAAAAACTGTTAACATTCAAAAATCCTTATGATTTGGAATGAATGCTCAATATGTTCTCATTAGCAACTACAAACATTTTCTCAAAGGCACCTAAACCACCAAGCAAAGCTATGAAAGCATCACCTATATTAATCATGGCTTCTATACATTCACAGATGCACCCAACTCTTTTTTCTATACCTATAGTCTTACCACAAAGATTACTCTCAGCTAGGATTTTAGGCATAATCCCTAGAACTGTGATACCATTAAATGCACTGCTGTTGAAACACTCCCCCATTATCCTTAAGCTACCTCTGCCTTGAACTAAGTTAATTCTTATACGTGCTAAAACTTGTCTTAAGTGTTCTATAGCTTTTAGGTAGGCTCTATCTTTTCGAAGACTGGAACCTTAAAAGACAAACAATTTTGATTTTTCCTACATAAATGAAAGCAAGACATGTTTAATTCTATAATTGTTTGATTTTTTAAAAGTATTTGATTTTTTTTTTGTCTTTGGTTTTAAGTCTGCTTTGCCTAAACTGTTTACATTCAAAATTAGATCATAAAGAAGATGGAAATACGTAAGGACTAAAGAGTCAAACAATTAGGTGATGGAAGGTAAGCTAAAAATCTAGATAAGATATGTACAGAGAAGAAAAGCAAGACAAGTTTTCACAGATTTATTAAACAACGCTGTACAATTTTAGACAAAAAGACGCATAATCAAATCAACTTTTTAAATTTGAGGTTAAACTGTGCAACTTTTGATATTGTAAAGCAAATCTATAAAAATTTGACAAGAGAAAAGTAGCACATTGTAGGCTTTTTGACAAATTTAATTTAAAACTAGAAAACTAACATAAGAGACAAAATATAATGTAGAATCTTTTCAAACATACTACATAGACTCGAATTGTATAGTTTTTGACAAATGAAAACAAAATTGATAAATTACTATGGAACATGTGGCAAATAAGATATAAATCTTGAAAATTCTAGATAAGATTCAAAAATTTCAAATATATTACAATACGTCATGTGATTTATATGACAATATAATATTTTTAAAGAAAACAATAAAATAAAGTCAAATGCTAATTATTTAGCACTCACTGTAACAATCTAAAAGCAAACTAATACTCAAAACACAAAACACATTTTTTTTTGTGCAGGAACATTCAAACGACATCTATAGATGTAGATTTATTCCCCATCCAGTTTTCTTACAAACTGGAAAATAGAGTCTTTAAATACTAGATTCCTAAGGCGTTGTCTTTCTACATGAAATTCGAACCAGAGTTTAGAAATTACACTTTGGACATATCCGCTAGGATGGTTCTGAAAAGTAGCTTGGAGGTCATCTAATTTCTCTTTAGTAATGCTATCTTTGTATAAATGAATTTTGTCCTTCCTATTTACTGACACAAATCCAGGCGAACAATACTTACCCTTATAAATCTATCGCCCACATTTGTTACATTAGACTCGATAGCACAAGCTCTTCTTCTCATTGCACTGAGACTAGTACCATACCTAAAAGGCTGATGTTGTGATTAAAAGTCACTTGGATAAATTTTTTCTTCAATCAACATCTTCACATCACTGGACATGCCAAAACGTACGAGAATCCATAATCAAGTGATTCTAGACTTATATTTATGTCTGATAACCTTTTAGGAAAGTGATGGGAAGTTTTTTCTTAGGTGATGGTGTTTTGGATATATAGAAAACAAAGAAAAAGAAAGAAGAAAGTGAAGAAACGAATAAGAAAATAAAGAAATAAAAATGGTTAGCGGGTTGTGGATGAGATTCAAGTGTTTGAGAAGAAACAAGAGAGAAGATCTAGAAAACTAAGAAAAGAAAAGAAAAGAAGAAGAAGAAGAACAAGCTTTGAATTTTAGAGAGAAAGAAGAGGATTTGAGAACTAGATAGAAAAAAAAGTGTAGAGAAAGAGCTCAGAAATCCAAGCTTCAGTGCACAGTGATAAAACTTATAGACATGTGTTAGGGCACTGTACTGGGCATGTGTCAAATACACAAGTGAAAGACTGGATTGAGCTGACGTAGACAGGGCCAACTATTCTTGGTCGAATTTGGCTTATGTAATTTGGATTAGGTCCATATATTTAGAATTGGTTATTCTGTTACACATTTTGAGCATGGTACGAATATTGATATGTTTTTCTACTTAGATTCAATATTGATGTTTTTATGTGTCAATATATCACAAATTAATTGAATAAACAAGAACTGTTACATATATATACGTGTTAATATAATCTTGGCTCTATTTTTATGTGTTAATATATATACCTTATTAATAAATCTTGGCTCTGTCACTTTATATATGTATATAAACTAATTTTATATTATAACAATTTCCAATTTTTTGCATAACAACAGTATTTTTCATTGCAACATACGGTTTTTTTTTTTTTTTTTTGTTGCTTAATAAGGAAAGGGAGAATAAAAGAGCTAGCTTTGACAAACAAAAATAAATAAATAAATAAAAATATTAATACGGAGTCTAGAGAGAATAATGTTATAATATTAAATAAATATTTCCTTTTTGGGTGCAAAGAAGTAGGAGCAACACGACTAAAGGATGTTTGGAAGGATTGTGGGAACCGTTAGCTAGAACCACTTTTACTGTAGCACGTGAGAGCTTTACGCTGTAGCAATTTTTTTATTGTTATTGTAGTATGTGAGAGCTTTACACTATTTATAACTGAGTTTGGTTCCCACCACTCAACCAAACAGCCACTAAGAATTTTATTGGTTCTTTTCTTTCTCCTGACGGCATCGTATTAACTCATTGGGATAGAGATAAAAGAGATCATTAGTCAATTGAGGCCAGGCCCCACATAGTGGCACCCTAAGGATCAGGGTATATGCTGTGTAGCTGGAAGATGACACCGTTTCGCTTACGTGGAAGCTTATGCGGTGGATTCTTTCTAACCAAGATTCAACAAAAAAGGTTGTAAAGTGGAATAGGGTGGATAAGAGCTACGGTTCAAACTATAGTTTACAGTTCGAACCACTGGTTCAAACTAATAAGACATGTAGGAAACAAATTCAAACTAGTCGTTTATACTAAAAATACTATAGTAATTTAAATTCTATAAAAGAAAATACAGTAGAAAAATTGATTGATATATAAACTACGATTTGAACTATAGCTCTCAAACACTCTATGAGTTCCTAAATACTCTATAAAAAGTATGGTTTGTCTGATTTGTGGGGCTTGTGTAAAGTAGAATAAGGTGTACATGAGCTGGGGTTCAAACTATAATTTAAATATCAAACTAATTTCATCACCAATTTTGTTTCTAATAAAAGTTGAATGCTACAATGTTTTCAATTTGAACCATTGATCCAAACTAATAAGTCATTTAGGAAACAAGTTCAAACTAATGGTTTAGATTGAAAACATTGTAGCAATTTAAATTTTACAAGAAAAAATATGATAGCAAAATTGGTTGACGTACATGCTACAATTTGAACCGTAGCTGCCAAACACTCTATGAGTTCCTAAATGCTATATAAAAAGTGTAGTCTGTCTAATCTGTTGGCTTGTGTAAAGTAGAATAGGATGTGCAAGAGCTATGGTTTAAATCACAGTTTACAGTTCAAACTCATTTCATCACTGCATATTAAATGCTACAATATTTTCAATTTGAATCATCGGCACGAACTAATAAGACATTTAGGAAATAGGTTCAAACTAATGGTTTAAATTAAAAACATTGTAGCAATTCAAATTATACGAGAAAAAATACGGAAGTGGAATTGATTTGATGTACAAATTGCAGTTTGAACCATGGCTCCCAAACACTCTATGAGTTTCCAAACCCTTTATAAAAAGTGTGGTTTGTTTGATCTGGGGTTGTGTGCTTTTACTTTTAAACAGAGAAAAAGAGAGAGAGAGATAAGCTAGGCTTTTTAATTGTTATTTGGATAATGCGCATAAAAGAGCTTTTTAATGTTAGAAAAGCTTTTATACATGTTTGGTAAAAAAAAAAAAATCAAAAGCTTTTATTAAGATAAAAATAAATGTAAAACAGGGATCTACAAAAGGGTTTAATTTACTATTTGTAAATAAAATGTTAAAAATATATATATTAAGCTTTTTTTCATATGTACAAAAGCAATGATATGTTTTAAAAGAGCTTATAAATAGCTAAAAAACCTAATCAATGCAGTTACCCAAACACGTCCAAGAGTAGTTTTTGGACTAAATAGCCCAAAATAAGCTTCTTTTTTTTTTTTTTTTAAGTCATTCTCTATAGGGCTTTACCATCAAAAATTTGTCTAATTTGGTTGGTTTTAACCATTGCATCAAGTCCAATATATAGCTAAAAATCATACATCCAAACACCATTTTAAGGTAGAAAACTCCATGAGCCAAACAATGCCTATGAATAAACAAGTCGCCTAATAGCTCGACTCAACTGCTCATATGTGGTGATTGGATGCATAATTTATTTTATGAGTTTACATATGACTCTATCTTAAGGGTTAAAGTTCAAATCCCTTTGCTCCCATTTTTTTTTTTTACAAAACTCTATTAAGATATGGGTTTATTGTAAATCTTCTAACTAATATGTCAATCACATTTAATCGAACAATAAAGTACATAATAAATCCAATATAAATAACGAGATTGAATGCAACTATATGTTATCGTAAACAATTGAGCAACTCATTACAAATTATTAGAAACATGTAGAAACAATTTACATAAGACAAATATTATAAACATGAACTCCGTCAAAAATATAAAACATAATTTTGTCAAAAATACCTTTTATGTCCTTTGAAATATCCGCTATTACTTGAGTTGGTTTCTCCAATTGACGTAGTAATGAATCTCTTACATTGACCGATCTTTATCGATTTCTAATTTTTCAAATATGATTTATGTAGGCTTCATAATGAATGAAACAACAATAGAACACACGAAAACAAGCCAAAAAAGCCAGATTTCTAGATCCAAATAGAAGAAAAAACCATTATATATTTAAATTTACGTAGACATCTACTGAAACATTCAAACTTCAGAAAGAAATGAAAAATGAAAATCTTCTGGGAGACACAGATACTCATTAAAGGAACAAGGATCTCCCTCTCTAGTGGGATGAAAGTCATATGGATGAAGAAATAAGAGGATGGGGAAGAAAGGGGACAAAGGATGCTTAGGGCCGGCCCTTGTTCACTTTTGTGTTTTTATAGTTAGCACACTACATTTGTAACATGTTAATACATTTGCTTATTAGAGTAGACTCCTCATAGGGTATCAATTTTTGAGTGAGAAAAAATCGCTCATATGTGGTATCAATTTTTTAAAAATGTCCATCTTGTGTAAAATATAGGTTAAATCCCTAAAATTTTCATAAACTGGATAGACTTTCTATATAGTATGAACTTTATCAAATTACCAATTGAATTTAATATAGTATATTTTGCAAATCAATGATGACCATCAAAATTTGAGTATAAATGCTATCGTGCATGTCATGATCTCATTTGAAACAGAGAGACATTTCAAAAGGTGACGAAGTACGTCATGCCATGTATATAAGGACATTATCAATTTGGGACACTTTACAACAATTTTAATAATTTGATCGGTAAATAGTAAAAATTGAGCGCTCTTATTCAACCTCATCGGGCTGTTGCCCACCAAATACAAACTAATGGGACCCACCGTGTAGCATATCTATGTCACACAGGTGGTCCTACCTTTGTGTTTGGTGGGATAGCAACTCAACAAAGTTGAAAATTATTTTTTGTTAAAATTAAAAAAATATAAAGGTCAATTTCTCAAATTGTAGAAAGTTAGAGACGATGTGGAAAACCCAAATACTAACAACGTCATTTAAAAAAAAAAAAATTCTCTTTATTTGTGAAGATATAAATCGAATGTAAACCTAAATAGGTCATTTTTTTCAGAGGGATAATATTTGGCCTGCGAGTTATTGCCTTTCGTTTTCTGTTGCACTTGTTATGTTTTATTGTGTTGCTTGAGAACGTAACTCGCTGGAGTAGCTAGGCTGGTTAGAGCGTGTGTGGCTGTTAACCAAGTATGATTTATTTCATCGTTCCTTCTCTCTCTCTCTCTCTCTCTCTCTCTCTCTCTATATATATATATATATATATATATATTCTCTTTTCCTGCCCCTTCAGCCCCAGCCAAGAGATCTTTAACCAAATTTTCTCAATTAATCCTTTTTCCTATTTTATCCGTTCCATTGTATAAATTAATAGATCTTCCCGATTATTGCCATCCCCTTCAATCCATGCTTGTGTTGGTTGCGCCATTGACCACCCAAGACAATGACATTATATTATAGCATCATAAAACCAAAACAATTATCTAAGAAAAGTGGCAATACAATTATTAGTAATGGGTTGGTTTGGCCATGTGGGAATTTATGCATGCAACGGCTCAAAGTTTCCAGCACAGTAAACCAATTAAGAACCATTGCTCAGAATTGCAACTTTGCATTCTTTCAAAAAAGAAAAAAAAAGGAATTGCAACTTTGCAAATTAGGGGAACAGAAATATATGAACAATGTGTTTAGAGGAGAGTCGCACCACAAATGAGGGAATTTTAAGGGGGTTAATATGTTACAGTTAGTTCTAACAATTGAGCTCCTCAATGTTAGTTCGAAATATATAATCTTCGCTTTCCAATTCATCTTGGAGTAGACAGATCGACGGTGTCTCGAACTTCTCTCTAGTTCCTTTACTGTCTGATGATCTCTTTCCCTGACACATGGTTATTCATCATATCACGAATTCACCGGAAAACTAGAGATTTAGTTTGAGTGCTGAGATAATTTATTAAATGAAAAATTGAAAAGAAAAAAGAACTTATGGGTTACTTCTCGAAATAATTCCAGGTGCAGTCACAGAAGATCGATTTATTTGCATTCACAAAAGGGAGACAAGCTAAAATAATTTTTGGACTGACCTTTTTCAAGATGTAGACAAAATAGTGAAATCCATCACCAAAAGTGTTCCATTCAAGAGACCATGTAAATTCCGGGGCCTCGAAAAAAGGGCGCCTGAAGTGTGGCTGTGATAGATACAATACAAGTGAGAACATTATAGTAACAGGTTCAGTGTGAAGAAAGAACAATATAGTAACAAGTTATTGTGAACCATGATATTTAAGATCTTGTTCACAACCTGACCAAAAGAAATCGAGATGAAAATCCCATTCGGTTTCAAAACCCTATGGACACCCTTAAGCATCTGCATGACCTTAGTTACTGTTGCAGGTATTGGATTCCACGGGTCACCACTGTCCACGAACAAAACCTCCTGACGGCAAAAAATTAGACTGCTAAAGAAATTATGAGAATAAGGCTTAATAAAAACAGGCCTAAAAGGAAAACAACAGTGACTGAACAATTACCATAGTTCCTTTCTCAATAACGGCATCAAAAGACTCATCGCTAAAAGGAAGGTCTAGCATGTCAGCTTCCAGAACTTTTATGTCTGACAATAGATGCATTTAAAAAGTAAAAAGGTTATTACAGTCCAGATAGAAGATGCATTTTACTGCGAGTCGAACATTGCTCCATGCCTTTATCACTTCCAAGGACAATCTAAAGGAACATTTTCATTGGAAAAACAACGCAGCAAGGGATAATTTCTTGAAACAACCACTACATTTGAAGTCATTTCATCTCATACCATCTACTCCTCAAATGTAGTAACGTATTAACACTAATGTTTTTTTAGTACATTTATACATATAGCTAGTCCAATTTCTACTTAAACATAAAACGAACCACCTTGAGTGCTCCAAATGTAAAGTTATCTAACCATGCTACACATAACAATAGAATCTAATAATTAACCATTCAGTAAGACTAGGATCCTATTTCTTTGATTTGAACAAAAATATAAGTAAATATATGTCTTTTTTTTTTCCTTACAAGTAACTACAGTTACTCTCTAAGAATCTAAAAGCCCAGATGGCATGAGCACATAAAGAGAAAGACAAACAAACAATAGATACATAAATATTTCACCACACCTTTAAGCCCCTTAGATAGCAATTGTTTCTTCTTATTCTCAACTGCAACAGCTGAGAGATCAATGCATGTTATTTTAGTAATCCCATCTTTGTACAATGCTTCAGACAACTGTGAGTTCCCACAGCCTAGCTCCAAAATCTGCAGCACAATCATTATACATCAACCTAAAGTCCCCCAAAATAAGCTAGACTTTTACTACATGAAGAAATAACTGAGAAGAATTAATGCATAGACCACTTAAGTAGTAACATCGCCCATTGCAAAACCAAGGTAAGAAAGGAACACAACCAAGAAAAGCAGATCATTCAGCCACAAAATCAAATGGGTCAAGCATAATAATTTTTAAAGTTTTTTCAGATCATTAATTAATCAATTCAGCTTAAAGAACTGATTTCCGCACACACGTATAGATCGACCACAAAACCTTCAGGAGGAAGTAGCACTGTGGCTCGTACGTAAGCCTCACTAAAAGAAATCCCACTAGCTCCCCTATAGGTATGAGATGAAATTTATTATATTAATGTTTGGCAACGTCGTTCTAACTGCTACAATGTAAAGCTCTTACATGCTAAAACAAAAGTATGCTATAATGTAAAGTTCTCACATGCTACAGTAAACTTTTTGGCTCTAATTGTGTTGTCAAATGCACTCGAATTTAGACATGTAGGATTGGTCCTTCACAAAGAACTAAAGCCTATGCCATGAAAATCATCCTAGCTTTCAAAAGCATGGTCTTCCCAATATTCACAAACATGGTCTTCCCAATATTCACAAATACACACTTTATTTAGCTGCTAAAACGGAATCAAAACTAAAAATGCAAGAAAAACAAAATGAAGTATCGATGGTAACAACAATGACGAAGAGGGAAATCCACATATATAAAGATAAGAGAGTCCAAAAAGTTGTGGAAGTACAGAGAAATTGGGATTCAGATGGGGTTGAACCAGGTGCCGAAATGCATAATAGTCCTTCAGCCACTCGTAGTGCTCTTCATTAGAAAACCGCTCATCCCTGAAAATTCCACAACACGGTTATACAAAACAGATAATTCTATATATGTGCGTGTGTGAGTAGAATTACCAGTATTTAGGATCAAGGTAGGCCGAAACAGAAGATGGGCCAATGCATTTTCTAGGTCTGTCCTGCTTATTTTGATTGGCATCCATTTTAAGAGTATTGTCGAGTCGAGTCAAATTGGATGCGACTGAGAAACCTAACAATTGCCCTTAGTTCTGTTCAGCGAAGACAGACGTCATGTCAGATTTTTCTAAACTGTGAACGACAGCATATGCTTAGCGAGAAAGCCGGCATAAACGACAATAGAGTCTTTTTTGCGAGTAATTTACACTAACGGTCCCTTAATTCTTTCATTGGTGATATTTTGGTCCTTTTTTTTATTATTTTGACAAAATGATCCTTGAATTCTATAGTCCTTTGCAATCTAAGGACCTTCCATTAAAATTTATCAAATACCTAACAAAATCGAACATATGCTGGTCAAATGACACAATTTCAAAAGACATAGTAGTAAAATCATATAATTTATATATTTATGAAAATTTAAATTAAAAAACCAAAGAAAAAACAAACTAAGAAGAAAAGAAAACAAATAAAAACCCAAACGTCATCTTCTACCAAGATACGACTCAGATCCAAGAAGCAGAACAATAACACATCTTCATCGCCCAATAACTTATCTCCCAGCCCATTATGTAGTTCAATTACCTGATCAACAATTACTCAAGCTAATGCTGCCATTTCCAACGAAAATCACATAAATGGAATCTCTAGCGATATCATTATCTAAAACTCTCAATTCTCTAACGTCAAAGGCTGCGGCATGTTGCTCTTATCATGCTTGCTTTGAAATAGGTAAAGCTAAAATCCAATCTGTACGCATGTGTGGAATTTGAGGAATTTTGGCTGAATTTTGCAAAGATTTCATTTTTTTCCTTTTAGATTTCCTAAATGTTATCGTCTACCAACAGGGTGTGATGTTATTGATTTTTATGCTCTCTAACCAAAATATTCGCATGGTGTCTGAGTGAGGATCTAGTTCTCACGGATTTGGTCGACGGCCATCGTTGAGATGCCTGCAACAATGTCAATTCAGTTGCTTCTTGAATCTAGTTCGCACAACCTCTAAGTGGGTGATTTCGCAGGCGGCATGGGTGGGCACAGAGGAGTTGAAGCAAGGGAGGGGCGGTTGAGGACGTGGTTCACTGATGGTGCATACAACAAAGCTGCCACGAGGGAGGAACAAGCTATACCACTTTTGGTTTTACAGATACAACACTTAAAGGGTATTTAAGTCTCTTCAACATAAAAAAGAGTGATGTTAGAAAATTGATAGATTTTAACAGAAGGTCCTTGGATTGCAAAGGTTTATTGAATTCAAGGATTATTTTACCAATTTTTTTTTTTAAAAAAAAAGAGACCAAAATATCATCAACAAAAAAAATTAAGGGAACGTTGGTGTAAATTATTATTTTTTTTTTCAGAAAAACTAGAGTAATTAACAAAAAAGTAATTAATAATAGATTGCTCTTAGTAGTCCTCAACATTCTTCTTACCAAAGTGAGCATTTAGTTCTAATTCTTTTATTTAATTGGTCTAAACATTTGATTTTAGTTGCTAAATAACAAATTTAACACTCAAATTGATTATTTTAGATGGAACAAACAAATTTTTAATTAAAAATGCCGAACCACCCTTTGAAATAATTGATATATAATCAAAGTGAGAGAAATTAAAACAAAAATTTATTAAAAAGATATTTGAAAAAAATAAAATCACACAACTAATAAAAATAACACAACGACAGTGTGAAAATTCTTTCTCAGATCTTCTTCTTCATACCAAAATCATTGCATCAATAAAAACAAAAAAAAAAAAGATATATCCTGTCAACAACAAACCAGACATCATAAACAAAATGCAAATTGAAAGCTAAAAATTTTTAAAAATCAAACAAACCCAAACAATAAAAGGAACAAATCTAATTAACCATAAACAGATCAACTTGCCTTAAACCCAAGGCTCATCTACAAAAGGGAAAAAAAAGGCCGAACCCAGATAATATCAGAGATAATCCACCAAATATAAATCAAAACAAAAAATACCCAACAATCCAAACCCTACCAATTGCAAGTCAAAACCCTCTGTTTTTTACTTATACGAAACAGTGATATAAAAGACTTAAGCAAGTTCAAGGAAAAACTTAGAAAAAAAGAACAAATTTACTACCAAATAAGAAAGACCCACAATGGGATTTCGAGGAAGTGGGGAAAATTTTTTTTAAAAAAAGGCATTTAAAAAAAGGCACAATATGACAAATAATTAGAACAATAATAGAACTCTTTAGTCTTTACCTAGTACAAGTTAAAAGTTAGAAAATCTTTTGGCAAAGGATATATGTAATACATAAAGATACTCTGCGGAAAAAGAAAACCAGCTAGAAACTATTTGTCTAGAAGAATTCGTCAAGACAATCCGAATTTAAGCAACTTATTAAGTCATGACAATAAATCTAACAAACAAAGCTGGCCTTGCGACGGGAGGCCACAACGGAACTAGGCTAGCGACGGAAGGCTGCGACAGAGCTAGCCTTATGGCGGAGAGGCCACGACAGAGTTGGGTCCGAGAGAGGGAATTGTGCATAGAGACAGAATCAATGAATCAGTTTTTGTTTTTGTTTTTTTTCTATGTTATTTTTGGGATTTCTACTAGGGAAATCATGTTTTTTCCTCCACTGGTGGAGCCATTTTACCCAAACTGTTGGATCAAAATCCATTATATAATACCTTTTAGCTACACACACCCAATTAAAGCTGGTAGGACCCATGGTTGAAAGTTGCTACAAGAACATTGCACCACGTTGAATGCGCTAAACCAGGCGAATACAGGACATGTGACCATCTGGTTAGAACGTGTGTCTAAAGCGTGCCTCATGTGTAGATTGAAGGAGTGTGAGCGGCTAGGCCTAATTACAGGTGTGCTGATACAAGAGGAGGTGGCCTAAATGGCATGATGACACATGTCCATATAAGATTGACATAGAATGAGAAAGAGAAATTAAATATTTTGGCATCGAATTTAGTATTTTTATACCATTCTGCTCCATTTTGCTTCATATTTTAAATCTATAAATAATTAATTAAACCAAAATTAATTCCTTTACATAAAAATTATTTACGAAAATTACACAAATATTTTTTAAAATTAAAATAATTTAAAACACACTAAAAATATATATTTATGCAGTTTTTACCAAATTGACTCAAAATTGTTATTTAATATACAAGCATTTTAATTAAAGGACCTAATGACAAATAAAAATATAAAATTATGATATCTAATCATATAATGTGCACTTTTACGTGTTTATTAAGGACAATGATCAAACTAGAGGTTTTTTGCCAAAAAATGATAAAATAAATATCTAAATGGATTATACCACACTTATAATATTTAATTACAGATCTCAAACTTTAATTAATTTATTACAGACTATTTAGATTATTATCTATGAATTTGATCTAATATATATAACAATTATATATTAAATTTATAATTATATTAACAATTATGAGATTTTGTATTGTTTATTAAAGTATCCATAATATATGCACATAACCAAAAATAAATAAATGTCACTTTATTTAATTGATTAATCAACAATATATACAATGTCTAGAAATCTTGTAACTTGTATGACTTAGATTATTGAGTGAACAACTATAAATATTTGGTCTGATTTTAATTTTATTTGCATTTTAGTTTATATTTAATCTTTGTTTTGTGATTGATGTTTTTCAATATCTTTCTTGTTATTAATACTTTATAAAGCTATTAAGATTCCGATAACTATGATTAATGGCATAATTAATCTTAATTCCACTACTTTATTCTGATTATTGTTTTTTTTAACCATAGTTATTCATGTCTACAAATATGCGGTTTTTGCTAAATTGACTCAAAATAGTTATTTAAGCACAAACGTTATTAAAGGTTTTAATGATAAATAAAAGTGTAAATTGATAAAAACAACATTAAATCCTTTAATATTATCATATGAAAATATTAAATCCCAATGGCTACTCTCAATTTGGGCCCTCCAAATTAGAACCCAACAATAAATATATATTTTTAATGAGATTTTTATGTTGTGTACCACGTTTTCTTAAAGTGGATTGATTTATGCCACTATTAATAAAACTCTTTATTTTATTGCTACATGACAGGTTAAAATTTGAAATAAAAAGACTAATTTATCCTCAATCTAAAACTAGGGTTTTTTTCACCCTTGTTATAACAGAATTTATTGTCACCTCTCTCACTCTCTTTTTCTAGATCTCTATCCACTACAAGAAAATGCCACCATCTTTGACATTCCTACGATATCAGAGTGATGTTGTGTGACGCCCCACCTTTTCGACGTCATTTGACTTTCTTGAACATCATTTTGTAAACAGTAATCTTACTTACTTAGTAAGAAATTACTAGAAATCTTTTTTTTTAACATCCTTTAAAACATTCTTAAAAGCTGTTGCGACTTTTGACGCAATTTAAGTTAAGACATTGCTCTACATTTGACTTTAAAACTATTTCAAATTGTTTCTTAAAACTTAATAAGAAACATTAACTAAATTGTTGCTTAAAACGTAATTGTATAATTATATAAACATTTCATAAAATATCTCTTTGAAACTTTGAAAATGTTTTTTAAAACTTTGATTTTCTTAAAACTTTGAAAACTCTATATCAAACAGTTGAAAACATTTCTTTTGAGTAGCGGAAACATTCTGTAGTGGTATC
>CAMOHE010051195.1:38273-90796 GCA_946598075.1 Artocarpus hirsutus
ATTAAAGGTTTTAATGATAAATAAAAGTGTAAATTGATAAAAACAACATTAAATCCTTTAATATTATCATATGAAAATATTAAATCCCAATGGCTACTCTCAATTTGGGCCCTCCAAATTAGAACCCAACAATAAATATATATTTTTAATGAGATTTTTATGTTGTGTACCATGTTTTCTTAAAGTGGATTGATTTATGCCACTATTAATAAAACTCTTTATTTTATTGCTACATGACAGGTTAAAATTTGAAATAAAAAGACTAATTTATCCTCAATCTAAAACTAGGGTTTTTTTCACCCTCGTTATAACAAAATTTAAAACATTCTTAAAAGCTGTTATGACTTCTGACGCAATTTAAGTTAAGACATTGCTCTACATTTGATTTTAAAACTATTTCAAATTGTTTCTTAAAACTTAATAAGAAACATTAACTAAATTGTTGCTTAAAACGTAATTGTATAATTATATAAACATTTCATAAAATATCTCTTTGAAACTTTGAAAATGTTTTTTAAAACTTTGATTTTCTTAAAACTTTGAAAACTCTATATCAAACAGTTGAAAACATTTCTTTTGAGTAGCGGAAACATTCTGTAGTGGTATCTATACCCAAATCTTTGCATCTGTCCTCCGCAGCACCGAACTCTTCAAACAAGTCCTACTAGTCACCCATAGGACTACTTACAGCATAAAGAAACTTTTAATGAGCTTTTGATTAGTAAGTTCAAACGTAGTCTCACAAATCATTAAAAGATGTTTTATAAACTCTTTCCTATAAAAACCTTTCTCTTAAAACATTTTTTTTAAAACATTTCTGAAATGTTTTTCATAAAGCATTTCTTGTAAACATGAAAATATTTTTCATAAACACTAAATGTAAAACATTCCTCAGAATGTTTTTCATAAATATAACACATAAACATTTCATAACAAGGAATACGAGCAAAAATCAAAATACATGATTCTCTTTATGCTCTTTTATGATCATTCATTTATGAGCTTTTATTATTATTCTTAACTTTCTTGAATTATGGGCCCAAGGGTATGTACCAACATCATTAATCATGAGATTATAAATATGATGCTTCTATTATGGAAGACTTGAGACCATCGAATATCGAGGTCATAACTCTTAATTTACTTTAGGTACCTCACAACAAGAAGGCTGGTACGACACTTACTTATTATCTTTACTTTACCTTCTTATTAACTTGGTGAGCATAATAAATGCTTACACATCATATGCAAATACATTTGCAAATCATAACTTGAACTCTTTAGAACATTTTGTATTACATATGCAAACATACTTTAAATATATTGAAGATTATAACTTAAACTTTTAAAAACGTCATGCATATCAAATGCAAATATTCTTTAAACATGACAGTTGCAAATTCATTATAAATCTTGTTTTGAACTTTAAAACCTTTTGCATAAAAAAATGCAAACATACTTTAAAAATAACTCCCATAACAATTGCAAACACATTTGCAAACATATATACAAACATTTGAATATCATTTACTTCATGACATAGGTGAGGTTTAAACTTACTTGGACTTAACTCTAGTGTTTCATATTCTGTTCCTTTTCCTTTGGTTAGTCGGTTTCTATGTCCTGATCAAATGACACCCGACTTATTAGCTAATTTTTTTTATTAATCTACTCGATTGACAATGAGACTTAAACATTAACCGTTTTTTCCTCTTAACTTAACTTGGTACCCTATCGGTCTACCATTCTCTTTACTTTGTATCTCGTTGCTTTTAACTTTGTAACCTACTAGGTTACCTTACCTTTCACTTTAGTTAACTTTATAAACTATTGGTTTACCTTGCTCTTAACTTTGTATCCCATTAGGTTACTTTTCCCTTTGCGTAATTTTTGTAACCCATCGGGTTACTTTTCTTTTACTTGAACATCCCTTATTAAATTTTCCATCTCATGTGACGGTTTCGTTACTTAACGTATTATAGAACATTTTCCATCTAAGAATGTTTTGCTAATTCAAAGTATTCAACTCCGTTTTAGCTATTTCCTCAAAATGACGATTTTACCCTTAACGGGTTTTTCGTAAAGTTTGTAACTTGTTAAACTTTTTGCTTAACTTTTCCCTCTCTCTTTTTACATGTTATGAAAAAATTTCCACAAAAGAGCTTTTTTCGACATTGGGTGTTTTGGGTCTGTTTTGGTCATTTTCGTAAAATGATCATTTTGTTCTTGACGGGTCTTTGAAAACTTCCAAAACCTATTTTTTAAAACATCATGCATTTCTTTATGTCTCATAATATTACAAAAAACCAAACAATGGTTTTTCTTTTGTTAAAATCTATTTTATCAAAACTTTATAGTTTTGACCCTTAATGTGCAAATCTTAATATTTTCGCCCTTAACGTTTTTCTTTCATTCTTTCCTTGACTAAACTTTGAATCTTTTAAAAACATAATCTCTGTGGTTACTGACTACCTACAGAAATGCAGGAATCTAATGTTCCTTGGTAAAAACCTAGTTTCACACAATATTATAGTTTTGGCCCAAAACACAAAAATCTTTACATTTTTTACCTCAGAACCAAAAGCAATCATTTTGTAACAAAACATCCAGTTTTTGATAGGGAATAAAACTTTCCAAAGTTTCGTGGTCAAATTCAAAACATTTCATGCCATTTTCATTTCTTGAAATTTGTGCTCAAAATTTTATAAAATTCATAACTCCTCAACCGAGCAGAATTTTAATAAACTGTTCATGTTATCCTAATGTTTTCGAAATGTTCTACAACTTTTGTGTTTTAACTTTTTTGAAATTATAACGTTAAGGTGGACTTTTTGATTGATTTTCAAATCTGTTAAACTTTTGTAAAAGTTTGCAATTTAGTTCTTTTGGAACTTTTCAAAACTTTATTCATAAAAGTTGTTTTCCTCATTGTTTTGGCAAATCCTATACCATGTTTGGCAAATAAATTGGCCTCTAAGGCCCTCAAAACCCTATTGCTTTGAAATTAGTTAAACTTTACAAAGTTTAATAATTTCCTATTTTTAACCACAAAACCCTTACTTTCTTTCTTTCTTTCACCATCACCATCAATATAAAACATAAAGCAATTATGCCATAATGTCCATCTTACATGCCATAGTTAATAACTTGCATCAAACACTTGGTATGCATAAGAAAATACAAACTTTAACATAGTTTGTAAGGCTAAAATATTACCTAATCATTCCAAGTGTTTGTCCCCACCTTTTCGCATTTGAAGGCTCCCAAAGTCCCTTGATATAGAATCCACTTCATAGCATAAAAATTTCATCAAAACTTGAACAAAAACCTTTGTTCACAATAGAGAAAGTTTTGAGTTTTACCTTAAAACTCCTTTATCTTCCTCTAGAATTCTTAACGATGCTTCCTTAGATGATTGAAGACTAAAATCATTGAAGTTTGAGTGAGAGAGACATAAGAAAGGAATCGGTTTTCCTTGGAGAAATGAGTGAACATTTTTGGTTCTTAATGCTTAATGGTTAAGGTATAAAAGTAGGATTTTTCCACTAACTTTGACGACTTAACACCATGAGTCATCACTTGCCATCATTTATGGTAAAAGGATGGACTTAACTTGGCAATGTATAATTGGGCCACCTAAAGGGGCTTGGTAGCAATTTCTTATTCATTTGGGTGTCCCATGACGAGTCCCACACTTTACACAATCTAAATTTATATTGATAGTATTTTTCTTATACTGCTTGTATTCTTGTTTATACCATTTATGAGGTCTCATAACCTCTCATACTTATTACATCTACCACTTGATGTAATTCCTATATTATTTAACTTTATACAGTCTAAATTTATACCGATATTATTTTTCTTATACCGTTGGTATATTCTCCACACTGTTACAATCTTACACAACATTCCTTACTCATTCATGTCCTCCAAATAGTATTATTCCTATACTGCTTTAACTTCAAACAATCCAATTTATGTACTGCTTAAACTTAAACAGTCCAATTCCTACACTATATTACTTTTACAATGTAATTTTTATACTATATAACTTTATCAATATACTTTTTTACATTGTATTATTATAATATTATATAATTTTTCATATTATTATACAATATTTTTCTTAAACTGTATTTTTGTCTTAATATTTGTTACAACACAGTGTTCAACTATTAGCCTTTTCAGCTTATTTTCTATATTATTCATTCTTTATTTAAGACTATGGCATGATTTTTACCCTTAAAATCCCATTTTTTTGCTTTTATGGACTTTATCATAAAAACTTGGATTATATAATAATCCTTGTGACCATATTTCTGCTTAACATAATTCTTAAGTTATTGCACTTTTAATTTACTAAAAATGCTTAGGTGTCACATGCTGACGTTGACACAATCACCACTTTGCTTACTAACTACGAACTCCCACGTTGTCACCATTGAAGTCAAAATCGAGGCAACACCGACTCTGAGCTTAGAGCACTGTCGAGATGGTGCTTTAGAGATCTCACACGTCGATGCGAAGATTACAAGCGTCGTGGGACACCGCGTGACTTCGACGACCACGAGCAAATCCAACACTTGTTCCCCATGTGACTTTAGTGATGAAGTTGCTCCCTGTGCGACTCTGGTAGCTGCTCACGGTGTGACTATTGCCACAGACAATAGTGAACTTATATGGCGTTTCTGTTTCGAGAACCGTCACTGGAGCTGCGAGAAAAAAGATGAGGAAAAAGAGGGAGAGGAACTGACGAGGAAGGTCATGATTGGACTGATCATTGGTGTCGTAGGAGCAACCGTCGGAAACCCTACCGACATGGCAATGGTCTAGATACATGCTGATGGAGTGCTCCCCTAGGTGTAGTTTCTAGAGACACCATTATTATCGAATGGCAAGCTTATCATTGTTTTTTTATTCATTTTTAATTATTTTTGTTTTATTATTTTAGAAGAGATTTTAAAGGTTTATTTGGCATTCTAAAATATAATGTACTAATTTGGCTGTGGTATTCTTGCAAATATCTTTTATTGTGGCATAAATAAATCTAGACATTAAGTTTGTGGCATTTCTGTAAACAACCTATTTTTAGTGTGTTTTGTATGTTTTAAATTATTTAGTGAATGATCTCCAACTAAGTTAAAAAAAAAAATTTCTCTCCCACAATATTATAACTTTATTAACACATAAAAGTGCACATTTTATATTAAAAATGAACATTTTATATGACTAAATAACATTATTTTACACTTTTATTTGTTATTAAATCTTTGTGTTATTAACACTAATGGCCCATAAACTTTAGGATCTATCCTTTCCCTATTGAATTTCAAAAATCACCACTTTACCCCTTAAACTTTAAAAACTCCTTACTTTGCTCCTTAAATTTTAAAAATTACCATTTTCCCTTGAATATTCAAACTCCTTTCTTTTTATATCAAATTTTCTATTTTCTGTCCAAATAAACAAAATTAAGCTCATGTAATTTACACATGGGTCACTTGTAAGGGAAAATGAGATTTTATTACTCCTATGTTTTGTTTCAGGTATACACTCTCACTTAACACATTTGTTTTTTTATATGAACTCATATTTAGAAACAATTTGCCTACATATTTTTTTATCTTTTTTAATGTGTAACTCATTTAATAAGTTGATATTATTTGCCGATATCTAAATTTAAACACTAAAGAAGATGAGCTATACATTAAAGATGAGAGAATATTAGCAAATAATATCGAGAAGAAATATACATACAATTCTTAAATGAGAGCTAATAAGAAAATGTTAAATGAGATTGTAAACGTGAAATAAAACCCGAGAGTAATAAAGTCTCGTTTTTGCTATTTCGTGTGACATAAGTGCGAATTACATGTGTTTAATTCTGTCTATTTGAACGAAAAAATTGAAAAATAAGAGAAAATTAGGAGCTTTAAAAGTTCAAGGGTAAAATGGTGATTTTAAAAATATAGGGAATAAAGTGAGGAGTTTTGAAAGTTCGGTAGGAAAATGGTGATTTGTAAGGGAGAAAGTAAGAGAGACCTTAAAGTTTAGGGCCGTTAGCGTTAATAACCCTAAATCTTTTAATTAAAGCATTTAGTGTACATTGTGTGTTTTAAATTATTTTAGTTTAAAAAATATTTGTGTAATTTTGTGTAATCAATTTTGGTTCAAATATTTACTTGTAGATTTAAAATTTGAAGTGAAAAGGAGCAAAATAGTGTAAAAAAATACTAAATTGATGCCAAAACATTTATTTCTTTATCTCACTCCATGTCAGTCTCATATGGACATGTGTTGTCATGCCATTAAGCCACCTCCACCTACGTCAGTGCACCTATTAGCTGGCCCAACTGCTCGCACAACTTCGATCTGCATGTGAGGTACGCGTTAGATGTAACCTTGAACTAGATGGTCATGTGTCCTCCACTCGTTCGGTTCGGCGCGTTCAACATGGTACAATGTTTATTGTGGTAACTCTCAACCGTGGGCCCACCAGCTTTAATTGGGTATGTAGCAGCCAGAAGGTAGTATAGAAAAAACATGGCCCTTTTAGCCAATGGATTTTGATTCAATGGTTTGGGTAAAATGACTCCACCAGTGTATAAAAAGTATGACTTCCATGGTAGAAATTCCCTTTATTTTTTTGCTAGTTTTTATTTTATTAGAGAATGATAAAATTTTCCACTCAGGGTGAAGATTTAACACTTCTTGGATACACTAATTCGGATTTTCAATCCTGTCTGGATTTAAGAAGATCAACTTTTGGTTCTGTGTTTACTCTAGATAGAGGTACCATTGTTTGGAGAAATGTCGAGCAAGATTGCACTTCGGATGCAACGATGGAGGCCGAGTATATAGCAGTTAGTGATGCATCAAAAGAAGCAGTGTGGCTCTGTAAGTATCTTGGGAATCTTGAGGTAGTTTCTAGTATGAATAAGACAGTATCGCTGTATTGTAATAACGCTATAGCGATAGCCAATGCTAAGGAACCAAGATTTCATTAGAAGAGTAAGCATGTAAATCAGGAGTATCATGTGATAAAAGGACATCATGGTGAGTTAACATGTGGAAATGTGTTTGATCGCGTCTGGGGACATAATGGCCTATCGGGGTTATAGGGATGTGTAACATATCACATTTACTCACTTAATGCAAGTGGGAGATTATTAGACTTAGTGCCTTAAGGATTAAGTATTGTAATAAGTTTTTGGGGATATTTTATCAATAAAGAGTTTATTTATTATTCATATGTCAAATGTTGTCCTCTTTATGTTCATTTCTATTGAATCTATGATAAGCAAACAAAAATCTAAGACAGTCGGTCTAAACCTTTAAGATCGTGTATATAATGGATAGATTATACGAAATACATGAATTTTAAAGGTGATGGTTTAAATGATAAGATCCACAATCGAAAGAGTAAAGTTAGGCACTTTATTCATGCTAAGATTTTTTTGTTGTCTACATTCCTAATGGAAGATTGCTTGTCTTGGTCATCGAAGTAGGACTCCGCGAGTAGAAACATTGGTATACTGTCATAGGTGACAATGTATTGGATCGAGACAAAAAGTTAAATTGATTTGGTTAATAATTATGTTTGATTAAATCAATTCACTTTAGACAATCATATGTGTTGTGTTCTAATCTTGAAATGATTAATGGGCCTGTATTCTTGGCTTATGTCATTTGATGTACTAAAGGGTGACATCTTGTTTGATGATGGTAAGCATACCGGTATGTTGGAGATATGATTCTTGATTGACGTAGACTTCTTATTCATAGATATGGAACCCATAGCTCTTTTGTAGAATTACTGATATTCTCTTATATGTATTATCCTATAATTGGAAGACTGGAGCACTCAACCGTTTGAATATATAAGTGTAACTGAATGGTGCATTATTTATAAACAGTAAGTATTCTAATGGTAAGATAATAGAACGTAAGATAAAAATAGTCAAGAAAATAAAACAAAATTTATCCTTAAGTTGATTATGAATATCCTATGGGGATGTGACACATTATGATATGTCATGAACGATTAGCTTATTAGAGTTTTGTAATTTTATATAGTTTGAGAGTGCAGTTCTAAGCTTTTAATAGAGTAGCGTTAGAGTTGATAATTATAAAATATTTGTCTGGGATATTGTATTTTATAAGTATAGGAGCTTGATCCATATATGTCCACTAGGTCCCTTGGTTAACTCATAATAAATCCTGCAATGATATGATGTATTTTCCTACATATTGGTGACTTACATTGAATTATTATATTAGTTAAAATTCAAGTTAATTGGATTTAATAATTCATATTAGTCTATCGGTTGGATTAATTTTGAGAATTAATTCAAGATACATATGTTGAATTATTTGGATAATATTTTATTTGTATAGGTTTATCTATATATGACAATTTTAATCAAATAACTTTTCTATTGGGTTATTTGAATTAAATTTGAGACTCTATAAAAGATACCTAGGTCAAATAAGATAGGATTTATCCAATTGGTTGAGATTGGATCAATTAGATAAGCCTTCGAGGTTGGACTTCGAATTAGATTCGAAGTCTGTGACAGCGCGGTCTTTTTACCGCAGTCGACCGTGGCAGGTAATTCAACAAACGCGTTTCACGTGTTTTTACTATGAAGTTGATCCACACTTGAATTTTGAAGCTTAATCAAATAAAGTTTAACCCCAGATCTGACCACTATAAATAGGGGAGAGTTTTATTTGTTATTTAGTTCATTTGAGAAGCATAGAGTGAGTATTCTAATAAGAGAAACTCTAAAGTTTCCTGAGAGCTATTGTTTAACATCAAGAATCTTAATTTTAGGTTTTTTCAAGTGGTCGGAAGGAGAGTCATTAGAGGAAAAGCTATATAATATGCTACCACCCACACTCCAATCGTGGATAGAGAATAGCAAAGAAGACCAGTTAGTTAAGGCTTTTTGGAATGTTTTTCTTTTCACAGATTCCTACTACTTTCAATAGACAAAAGAGGTATGTAATATCTGTTATTAATTTATGTATTTAGCATGTCAAACTTTAGTTTTGAAAAATACTCTGATTTAAAATTTTTAAAATTTTACTGTGTATTATTTTCCAACAGCAGGTGAGAATATATTTACTTGACTTGTAGCAAATTACTTACCTCTCGCAAGTGGATGGTTTCTTCTACCTCCAACGACTTAAGTGTCTCAAAAGTTTTTAACATTAAAACATAGTAATAAAAGAAACATTCTTAGACTAAGAACATGATACATCATCATAGCAATAAGCAATACTGTGCTTAATCACTTGGAAGAATGTATACAAATAACATCACATTTTAGATAGGTTTACAAATTTAGTTCTGTAGTAAGCACTCAACGATTTTTTTATGAGCACATAAAGTTCTAATGACTCTGAAATTTAAATACAATGTTCCAAACATCCATACATGTCACCATAGTAAATTTCATAACTTTTAGATTATTGTGAGTATCATTTTTATATTTTCTAAGATACTACACTGTTTTTGGAAAAACTCACAGGCACTCAGAAGCCCATGAATTTTTAAAAATCACACAAAATTCAAACAGTTCTGAAATTTTTAGAAAGCATACTAAACATCCATAGGTATCATTTAATTTTATCATATTTATATTGCTATAAGAATTTGTTTCATATTTTTCAATTCATAATACTGTTGTTGGAAAAATACTACAGACAATCACTAATCAATGAATTTTGTATCTTCACACAAAATTACAAAATTCCAATAACTCTAAAATTTTAATTCAAAGTTGCTAACATCTATACTTAATAACATATTTATTTTTATCATGGTTGGATTATTGTAAATATTTTTTTTACACTTTAGAAGTAAAAAAAAAATGTCATTTAAAATAGCCCGTGGGCAGTCAGCAATGAAGGAATTTCCTAGGCTCACACAAAATTCTAATTAATCTAAAATTTTAGCATAATATTCATAATATCTATATATAATATTAGATATATTTTAATTATATTTGGATTAATTAAATATTTTTTTAACATTTTAATATTTACATAAACGTTGCTAGAATTTTTTTGCGATAATTGAATAGTGCACTTTCTAAGATTTTTATCTATATTTTTAACATCCATATATAATCCAAATCTTGCAAACAATAACTACACACACACACACACACACACACACACACACACACATATATATATATGAACATTTATAAATTCTTCTAGCATTTAATACATCTTAAAACATCCTCAAACAATTCATCGAAATTGAAGATAGTATAAGAATAACAATAAACAACATTTAGGATACATTCTCAAATAAATAAAAAATAGTATATTTGAAATTGAAATTTTTATGAGACATGTCTAACACCTATATGAACAATGCTAAAAATAATTTTTATGAAATCTTCTTTCTATACTTCTCGAAAAATATCGCAGTACAGATTTTCAGCCTAAAAATGAGTTTAAGAATAATAATTTTATAATCCTATTAAAATTGTTTCTTAAATAGAACCAAACATCACACTACATAAAATCAAACCTACATGCATCATAATATCATTGAAAACTTTTGGATGAAAATAGATAAAAAAAAAACTAACTTCGTGACATGGTTGAAACTCCATTTCGGCACAATTTATGATTTTAGCAGTCACATCAAATTTTATCTATTTAGCTTTCGATTTTGGAGGAGAGATTCGTTTTTGGCTTAGGAAATGTCAAGAATGATTGTAGAGGCTCATGGAAGATATTTGAGGTTAGGAGACTTTGGTTGCAAATATGTGTGCATAAGTGTCTTAGTGTGAAGAGAAGAAACAAGATAGAGATAAGGACAAAAGGAAGGTTCGAGAGAGGAAGAGATAAAGACTTGAATCTTATGATTATGGGCTATGGAGCATGGCTCACAAGGCTAAGTTGTTAAAGAGAAACAACCAAAATAAAGAAGATAAGTTGGTGGCCTTTAACTTGGGAATGATGGCATGTCAGGAGAAAGAAAGAAAAGAAAAAGAAAGAGATAGTTGTTCACATGTGTTGCGGACCATGGATTCTGATCTTCCATATTTTACTTGCGGTAAAGAGAATAAGGACAAAAAGGATGAGATAAAGAGGAACATGTTTGTTGGGAAAGGAAAGAAAAGCAATGACTTTCCATGTTGGTTTTCTAAAAAATTTTACAAAACTCTTAGGCAAAAGATTTATATGAGTTAGAAAGAAATTTTAAGGAGTTTTAGATGTTTTAAGATGTTAGAAGGGAGTTTTAAAGGGTTTTGGATGAAAAAAAAAATTAAGAAATGACATAAAACACAAGCCTTGGCTTGTGTGCTACAATAAATTTAATGGAGAAGACGTCGTTACAATGTTGTCATTTTGTCATTATTTTGTTGTTTTTACTATTCATAACTATAGGATGTCGTTTGGCATTATTCATGCTATAATAATGTTGTTTTTTTAATCCAAAATTCTTAAAATAAATTCTAATTTCTAAAAATAAAAATGTCACATACAAATACATAAAAGTTCATGTAAATATCCAATATCGACAATTTACGAATAAACTATAATAATAATACATAAAACACGTTATGTCGTTCAAATTTTTTTAACCATCCACTGCAAAAAAAAAAAAAAAAAAAAAAAATTATTAGTTCATAATAAATTTCATAATCATAAATGTATATTAAATATCACATAAAATATGCTTATAAGTCATAACTCTTATTCATATGGTCACATAAGATCGTTATTATCTGTTAAAGAAAATGACAAGTAAAACACTTAGTCCTAGTTGCAATCTCGACCCTAATTTGGTGTCAGATTTTACCTTAGTTCTAGTCCTGGGTTTGATAATTTTGATATTGTAAACATTTTTTAATACAACCTTGTAAGCTAAATTATATAATATAGTCACACACGCACATATTACGTATTCGATATCACAAAGTGAATTGTATTAAGTTTAAATTTCGTGTTAAATTATACATGTATGAACGCTAAAAGATATTGTATTATTCTTAAATAATTCAAAATGAAGTGCTAATATATTGTACCAAAGACGCTCTTGATATAATATAATGTGACATATTTTAATAAGTGGCATCAAGAAATATATAAGGCTTGGCAAAGGATTCGAGTCCTTTTTTAGAGCTAACAATAATAGTAACTATTCAAGTAAAAAGAACAACACTAGTAACTTAACCTTGCCAAAAATTTAAACTAACAACAGTATAAAGTCCTCTGTAGTTAGAGTAAAAGGTAAGAAGCTGTTATAATATAAAGTTCTTATATTCTACAATGTTTTAGACTAATTGATTCAAACCAAGATTCTCAAATACCCTATAAATCTCTTTCTTCAACCATTTTATGTTGTATTGATTGTAAGATATTCAAACTGGTGGTGTATGTTTTTAATGTTAAATCTACTTAAAGTTCTATATAAAAAAGCCTAACTGATAGAATTTGATACGGATTTGATGGTTCAAAATTATTCGTCAGATACACAAATTAAAACCAAGACTAGTTTAAAAACCCTTTCACCATGGGGGAGATTGGAGAAAACCTTCGGCGGCGAGTTTTAGTTGGATATAGACACTATACCTAATCTGTATTACTTATTTATTGGATAAGTGCATGATATAAAATGGAAAATAAGGAGAAAGCTTGTGTGCTTGGTTCCTTGACAGTGGACAAAATTGATAAAATCAAACCAGGAAGAGAGGAAGAGAGAAACGTTGCCACATGTAACAATAAATAACACATTATTATGACACATAGCTTGACCAGAAAAAATAAACAAAAACGTTTGCCACCCAAAAAAAAAAAAAAAAAAGGAAGCAAGATTTTTATGTTTGGCAAAGTGGACAAAATCAGTTATGAACAGTAAAAAGCTCTCACATGCTACAGTAACAATAAAAAAAATTGTTACAGTGTAAAGTTTTCATATGTTACAGTAAAAGTGGTTCTCACCACTAGTTCCCATCACATTCCAAACACCCTATAAAGTTTATGGTTGCAAAAGTCGTAGTTAACAAACGCTCAAATTCAGGAGGAATTGGCCGATTGTGAAATAGTGTAGTCTAGATTTAGAAGAGGCTCACGCTCATCCACCTGAGTAGCTGATATTTATTTTGAATACAAGAGAGTCGTAGAAAACATGCTAGGATTTGCCTCTAGATCCCACCATTGTCTCTCTCTGCGTTGGCGTCTTATCGTTTTTAATTTCCCATACGAGTACTTTTTCAACTCTTGTTTTTTTAATTTCTAGTCTTTTAGTTTTTTAGTTTTTTTTTTTTTTAAATATTCAACACTATGTTGTTGTACGTGCCTCTTTTACAAAATTTTTTAGCAAAAGCAAAATCCTATGGAAGGGTACCTTACTAGAACAATGCATGTCGATGACGTTGATTGTTAAATCTGATCAAAATTATAATAAATAGAAAATATATAAAATTAATGAAATTTAATCTAAATTTAACTGTGTAAATCAAAATTTTATATGTCACATAACATAGAAGCATCCTATTAAAGAATTTTCGTAATACAAATTATTTGGTGTCGGAAAATAGTGTTGGGAAAACAGATTTTTCATTATTTAATTAAGAATAGGAAATCTTTTTTTTTCTTCTTTTATAAAGGAAATCCACTTGACACTGTATCTTAATTTATACACAAGTAAAGTATTTGAGAGATTAGGGTAGGCTTCTCTTTAATTATCTTTAATTAATCAATTAAAAATTTACTATTAGTTTAGTGAAAAAGATTAAGGTGGTAATGTGTACATAACCACAATCCAGCCGTTTCTCAACAACCAACATGACGGTGGAATCTTAACAACGTGATAGTGGTAGAAAATTTTTAAAAATATTTTTACACATTTTTTAAGATAAAAAATTTAAAAACATTTTCAACATAATCCTTAAAAATTTTTATTTTTTAAAATAAAATTATTTTAATTATTTTAAAAACACTATTAAATGATATTACGCTCCAAAAAGAAGTTTGGTCAAAACAAAATAAAATTAAAAAATAATAAAAAATAGAAAAAAATAGGGCAAAAAAGGAGAAAAAAAATTTAAAAAATATGGAGCACAAGTATATCGCTCTTTTGTCCTCGTTGGGGATAAAATGCGCACCACTACCTTAATCTATATTCTCCGCCCACCATTTCTCCTGCTATCGGGCGCACCTCCTCCCATGGCGCTCACTTTCCAGCTCTGCCGCATCCCCACCGTCCGCATCGACCTCTTTATCCCGAAAACCTTCTCTCTCCAGTGCCGGAAATCTCTCTCCGTCAGATGCTCCGGCGACGACCCGTCTTCTCCCTCCGTCGCCATCGATTCCGACTTCGACGCCAAGGTTTTCCGCAAGAACTTGACGCGAAGCAAGAACTACAATCGCAAAGGATTCGGCCACAAGGAGGAGACTCTCGAGCTCATGAACCGCGAGTACACCAGTAATTCACTCGCTCACCTTTCTTTCTTCCTTAATTTCTCGTCATGGATTTTCGGTTTTTCTTGTTAGGTTATGGTAGTTTAATGGTGTTTGAATTCGCAGGTGATATTATAAAGACTCTGAAGGAGAACGGGAACGAGTACACCTGGGGAAACGTGACAGTGAAATTGGCCGAGGCGTACGGATTCTGCTGGGGCGTGGAGCGAGCCGTGCAGATCGCCTATGAGGCGAGAAAACAGTTCCCCGATGAGAAAATCTGGATCACCAACGAAATCATCCACAATCCAACAGTCAACAAGGTTTTAATTTCTCGCCTTAAAGTTTCAGACGAATTATGTCGCGATTTTCTGAGCAAAATTCTGAATTTTGTTGATCGTGTTTTGGCAGAGGTTAGAGGAAATGAAAGTGGCGAATATTCCGGTTGAGGAAGGGAAGAAACAGTTCGAGGTTGTGGACAAAGGCGATGTCGTGATTTTGCCTGCTTTTGGAGCTGCCGTGGACGAGATGTTGACTCTCAGCGACAAAAACGTACAAATTGTTGATACTACTTGCCCATGGGTTTCAAAGGTAATCTATATTTTGCTTTTTTTCAATTTAATTTTTTTTTTTGTTAAGCCTAAAAATCTGAAATTTTTTTGTTAAATTAATTGGTGGTTTGGTTTGTGAAGGTGTGGAACACTGTTGAGAAGCACAAGAAAGGGGATTACACTTCTATCATCCATGGTAAATATTCCCATGAAGAGACTGTAGCAACCGCTTCTTTTGCTGGAACTTATATTATTGTGAAGAACATGAAAGAGGTGGGCATGGTTTCTTTCTCCTATTTTCAGCTTAGATGTTTGACTTTGTGGTTCCTTTGCAAAAATGTTTGTTCTTTTATCTTTTGGATTTGGATTCTTATGGAGCGCTTTTTTGGTCTTGATTCAGGCAACCTATGTGTGTGATTATATTCTTGGTGGTGAGCTTGATGGATCTAGCTCAACTAGAGAGGCGTTTTTGGAGGTACGTTTTTTGTTGTTGCTTTGTTGATTATACTTTAACAATTTATAGGAAAATTTATGTGGGTTTAGTGATTGTTACTGGATTTGCCTGCAGAAATTTAAGTACGCAGTTTCTGAGGGGTTTGATCCCGATAAGGACCTCGTGAAGGTTGGCATTGCGAATCAGACTACCATGCTTAAGGGAGAAACTGAAGAGATTGGTTAGTTTTTGATTGTTATGCTAATTGTCGATCAAGGATTCACTGCCATTTGTATTAAATGTTGATTATCTATTTTTGCTTTATTTTTGCAGGGAAATTGGTTGAGAGGACTATGATGCGGAAATACGGAGTGGAGAACATCAATGACCATTTTATAAGCTTCAACACAATTTGCGATGCAACTCAAGTAAGTCCTTTCCATGTATCCTTGTATGATTGTTACATGTGAGATTTCCTTAATGAAAAACATTCCAAATTGCAAGATGGGAATTTTTTATTTTCTGTTTTCGTTCTTGTTCATGATTGATGATATTCATAGCTACTGACAGTTATTCACATGCACGCCCTTTTGAGGCTGAATTGGTTGCCTGCTTTACCCCAAATTGTCAACCATCATGGTTATGTTGAAGATTATAGAATCTCCAGTGAGATTCAAAGTAATTTCTTATGTTTCTTTTTTTCAGGAGCGTCAAGATGCTATGTACAAGCTGGTAGAGGATGATCTAGACCTTATTCTAGTTGTTGGCGGTTGGAACTCAAGCAACACATCCCATCTACAAGAGATTGCCGAGGAGCGGGGAATCCCCTCATATTGGGTTGACAGCGAGCAGAGAATAGGGCCTGGGAACAGAATAGCATTCAAGCTTAATGTAAGATTGGATCGATAGAGTTACACTGCAATTAGTTCATTCCTGCTTTTCTGCAACCATACCAATTTAAACTATGTTCTTATATTTGTTTCTTTTCGATTGTGAATTTTTTGATAGCATGGAGAATTGGTTGAGAAAGAGAAGTGGTTACCCAAGGGTCCCATCACGATTGGCATAACCTCGGGTGCTTCTACTCCAGATAAGGTAATTTCCTAGCGGGTTGAACTTTGAATTGGGTAGCAGTTTTTTCTGCAAGCTATGAAAAACTGCATTCTATATGTAAATTTAATCCTTAGTTATTTGTTTTACAATGACTTTGATCTATACCCTTCTGGGCTATTTTAACCAGGTTGTTGAAGATGTTCTCATCAAGGTGTTCGACCTCAAACGCGAAGAAGCGTTGCAACTTGCGTAATTTAAGATGAATTTATGGTATACGTCACCGTTGTGCCAAGCTTAGTTATAGAGCTTCATTGTTGTATAATTAAGATAATGAAAGGCCATGCTACGTCTATGCTGTAGAAAAAGCTCCATGTACCTTGGAATTGCTTGCATTGCTGTATAGTAATAGAGGTACTCTTTTTATTTCTTAAATGGTCAGGTTCTTTTACTCTAGAGGTGCCGTAGAATGCAAACAGCAGCCTTGCCGGACCTTATTGTTGACACAATTATAAAAAATTGACACCTTTTGAAAATGTCAAGAAGGGCGGATGCATTCATGTATAATACAGTGTATTCAATTATATTTTTGTTTCTTCCTCAAAAAATAAAAGTAAAACGAGAAAACATTTATAATTTATATTATTGTATTGTAATTACAGTAGTAAGTAAAACACTTATAATTTATATTATTGTATTGTAATTACAGTAGTAAGTGGATTACAGCTGGTGATAAAGAAATATTACATATTATCAAACATGACCCAAATGCACAAAATTTTCCTATACATTCAGAAAAGCATACCTAAGACTCATCCCAAAACTTGTCAATTCAGCTTCATGTGTAGGGAATGCGCCTTTTGCTTATAGCTAAACTGATCAATCAAATTGATTTGTCGATGTTGTTTGTGTTCTTTTTACCTGAAAACTTGAATATGGTAAGCTAGTATCCAACACAAAGTGCTCTTTTGACTCCCAAGCTCTGGTGCTGAGGCTACTATAAGTTACTTGGGAGAAGAGGATTCAACTATTTCTGGAAGCTGATCAAGCAAGCGATTCATCCGTCCGGAAATTCGGCTTTCGCCCGATTCGTCTTTCCTCCAACAACCACTGATGTTCCATCTTGTAATGCCCATATCTTTTAATTGAGCAGAGAAGAAAAGAATGGACATAAGAACAGTAGAACACAGTTGATAATTTCTTTGAATAAAGGACAAACAAGCACAACTTTCACCGGAATAAAAATAATACGCATTTTACCCAAAAAGTATCACGTTCATGTTCCTTTTTTTCTTAAATAATAATAATAAAATACATGTTCATGTCAAAATGGGTTTCCACAAGTAATTAAAATATATATAAGCTCATAAAGATGGTATAAATGCTTGGGTTTTTAACACCTATACTCCCTAAACTTCTTCTAGTTTGACACTTTTGTCCATAACTTATTTTCTTGGCAATTTAATCCTTATGAAAATAGTAACCATTAACTCCAATTGTTTGCGGGAGCTAAATTTCGTGCCCCATAAACTTCTCATAGTTTGGCATTTTTTTTATTTTGTCATTTAGTGCCTAAACAAATAAAAAATTCTCTAAAATTTTACTACTGTTAAGGTGTTGGAGACAATTGCAACTCTTTTGAGGATTAGAGACTAAATTGCAAAGTAAAAAAAAAAATGTCTGAGACAAGTTGCCAAGTTCAGCCTTATAGTTCAGAATGACAGACAAGTTCTGTTTTCCTATCAAATGATAATCTGATGCGTTGTAAAATGTTAAAAGAAGAAGAAGAAGAAGAAAAAGGTATATTCAGTGACCACTACATCTGGTCAGGCATAGTTATAGAAGCATATAGAAATTTAAAGCTGAAATCTGTTAAATAAACTCAAAAACTCACCTGTGTATGGGACAAATAGCTGATACAAGTGGTGAGCATCAAAGCACCAAATCCAGCATATACAATTGGCACTCCTGGGTCAGTCTACCAAAGAAACAAATGTCATTCAACAATCAGGTATTTTCATATTCTGTAGTATAATAACATGTTTTAAGCCTTTACCTTCAAGTCAAGGCCACTACTTCCTATTGCATCTTCAATGACAATCTTAGTACCATTAATCTCTATTGGAAGTTTAGAGTTTGATCGCCGGACCCCAACAAATTTTCCTTCTTGATCATACAAGACGATGGATTGCAGATCACGAGCTAGCATAGATCTATTTTACGAACAAAGTGGCAGGTCAAAAAGAAGAAAAGGTTAGTTTCATTACTTGCAGTAAAAATGTTGTTAGTAGCGTTAAAAGAGATATGCAAATCAAAGTTAAGGTAAATAATAAAGAGCAGCAAGGGAAGCCCTTACATTCCTTTGACGTTAGGAGAATTGACATCTCCAATTGGCAAGAAGGTTCCAAAAAGCTTCTTGTCCCCGTTTATCTTAAGAGGTGCCATAGCCAAATTAAAAGGCCCTTCATTGTCCTTTAGTATTTGTAGCGCCGAGAAACTCCAATCTGTCTGGTATATGGTAATCCCTCCATATCTTAAGGGGTCATTTACACTTATTGTTTTCCTCAGCACCTCCTTACCGTTAAGATCGTATAGTGAAAGGTCAGTGTGAAACTGTGACACCTATTGAGTAAAGCAGGTAGGGGACAGTCAGGTAAAAGCATCTAATTCCTCGGCAGAAATAAGCAACTGAACTAAAGGCTTTTTCAGACATTTCAATATAAAAAGGAAGAAAGGATAAAACATACAAGTCTTTAACAGTAAGAAGCATGCCAAAACTAAACCATCTCAAAGAAGACTCCGTTGTTATGAGATGCATAAAGAATAATGCAAGGGACACTGGCTCTAATTCCAGCCTTTTTGGACCAACTAACTTATCATGTGAGATGTCATTCTTTTATTGGAAGGTGTTTAAAAAATTGTCACATCTTAATAATAAAAGAAAACCAACAGCGAAAGGGTCATAACTCACTGCCACGTAACTTTGTACTAAAAAAAAAAGTAGGATTATAGTTGGTATCCCTACCACTATTCATGCATAAATTGTTAATTGTGGACATTCTGACAACAGACATTGAAGAGTACAGTATCACAGCAACCAAAGTAATAATTATAAAAGTCAACTCTCTATGAAACCTCTCATTTCGGAAAGACGTCTATGATAAGAGAAAGAATAGCTAATAGAGAGGCAATAAAATCTACCTCCCCACTACCATAATAATCCATGTAGAATCTGTTGACATGAACTTCCGTGTTAAAAGCATCGGTAGGAGTAGAAAGAAAGCCAGTTGGGCCTAATACATCTCCAACAACAAAATTCAGCCCCTGCGGCACCGTGACCGAACCTCTAAAACTCCCTGTTGCACTAAGAGTTCCACCTGCCATTATAAGCAGCATTGCTAAATGCACTCCAATAGGAGCAAATCGACCAGCAAGCCCCTTGAATGCATATAACGACGGTCCCCCCAGGAATACCTATATCAACAAAATAAATCATTGTGAAAACCCAACCATAGATAGATATAAGTTAATAAGGCGACCATAGAGTGAAGTAAATGCAGTTATGAGAAGGCCGTCATGGTACTTGATTTCTATGTTGATATCTGGAAAAATGGAGTTTCTATACACGTGATAAATCTCCATCATATATTACTTACACCATACAAATAAAAATTGATTTGTTAAGTAATGTGCTCTTGAACTTCCTAGTTGGGCATATGAGATCCAAGAGTAGAAGCCTAACCATAAAAGAATATGTAACACTCTCCAAAAATAGTTTAAGTATGTTATAAACAAGGTTACTAGGTCAGCTTATACATACAATAGGTATTAGGTATCAAACACAAAACATAAAGCATTTATATTTCACAAAATGAAAGAAAAGAACAGTAACTAAATCAAAAATCAAATAGGAAATCAGAACGAACAAGAAAACAAAGAGTTGTGGAAGACTGGAAGTACAACCTCGTATCCGGATCCCATCAGAATAACGCCTAAATCTTGCACTGATGCTCTTGGCAGAGTGTCAGAAAATTCCTGCTTGAGGATGGCCTCAGAAGAATGCATAAAATTCCATCTGATTTTACGACCAAATCCCTTGGTTAATTAACAAGTCACCCAACTAATTTTCAAGCTATAAATACTAGGGTGAATCAAACCATATGCAAGGAAATCAAACCTTCTAGCGACTTTGACAAGTGGTATCTGTGTTGTGTACGTGCATGCCATGAGTGATGTACCAAGTAGAGCCAGAGTTGCAAGGAAAATAGGAGAAGAATACACATGATCAAACCCAAGGGTGAGAACCCATCTCCAAGTGAAGAATCCCAAAAACGGATTCTCTTCTGGGAATTTCTGGAAATAGAAATCTGGGGCCTCGCCTTGGTCAATGATGGTCCCTGCAGAAGCATTTTAAACCACAAAAAGGCCTACTTACTCAAAATCACAGAATACAAGGTCTTGCAAAAATCGTATATATTGACATGAAATCTATAAATAAAGCTAAAAAGAGTAGGAAAAGAAGAGAATTAGTCATCAAGTAATTCTTTCAAGTGTCAGTAAGAGATTTGGCAAATCAAAGCTAATAAATTAAGACTCTATGTTGAGCTTATGAGCTCAAATCACAAAACCCAGCTCACAA
Source organism: Artocarpus hirsutus (assembly GCA_946598075.1). Taxonomy (NCBI): domain Eukaryota; kingdom Viridiplantae; phylum Streptophyta; class Magnoliopsida; order Rosales; family Moraceae; genus Artocarpus; species Artocarpus hirsutus. The sequence continues at coordinate 59,383 of CAMOHE010051195.1, forward strand.
ATTCTAAACCTCAAAGCATTACAGCTTTGAGGTGAGGATAAGAGCGCAAGCACATAACATACCAGGAGGCTGCTCTGAGAGAAGCAACAAATGTTCTTTATCCTCATAACCTCTTTGAATATTATCAGCACAAGAAATTCAGAAATAAAACCAAAAATAGCTAAAATAGAAGTGCATTAGTGATAAAATAGCTCTCTAAGGTGTCGTAAAGGGTATGTTTGATCACATTTGACAGGCCTCACAAAATATAAATAAAGAATGAGAAAAGGAAATATCAATCATAGCACCCCTCCATATTGATTTCTATTTATTGGAATGAATATAAAACTTCCTTATATATTCTTAATAAGTTCGAGTATCTTAGGATAATCCAATGATTAACTAATGATATCAAAAGAATATTATAATAATTACATTGGAAAGATTTTTATTTCTAAGTTCAGTAAATATTACAAGCATCCTTTATTGTCCTTTCCACACTCATTACCTTTCTCATTACATTAACGACTATTCCATTACAGTTTGGTAAACAAGCCCAAAATCTAGACAAACCAAAGTGAATTAAGCACATTCCTAAGAGTCTAAGATCAACACTGACAAAACCCAAATAACAAGAATCTCAAAAACCACAGAGAAAGCATTAGCACAAGTGATTAAGACACGGTAGTAAACATACCAAGAGCCATTAGAGCAGCAGCAGTGAACATCTCTCCAATAGCCAGGGGAAGATTAGACAAAACCACCAGAACCTTTCTGGGCAATCTCTTCACCATCCCCAACACTCCTCCCCCATTTTTCACAACAACTTCCTCATTTCCACCCTCCTCCGACAGAGGCGGCGGCTTACCTTCGGAGAGCAGAATCTTGTTGGTTATGTTAGTCTGCTTCCTCTTGTTATCTTGAGGGCTTTTTAGCTTACAAGTGGTGGTGAATGAGAAAGGTCTCTTAATCTTACTATGGGAAATGAAAGTGGGCTTGGAGTAGCTGCAGTGAGAAAGAGAAGGTTTGAGGAAAAGGGCTTTGTGTGAAGATAGTTTACGGGTTATGCTGGGGTTTAGAGACTCCATTAATGGGGAATTTGGAGCTGGGTCACTCTTCCCTGTTGCAGAGCTGGATGTAACGACCGTATGGGATGTTGGTTTATCCCTGTTTTCCCACGCTTTGGTACAATAATACCACGTCAGCAAGGAAAAATAGTGTACTATTACTATAAATGCATATCCTTGAGACGGCTCATATCAATGAGCGAGAGATGCTCCTATTCAACGGTTAGAATATCAACGATCTTTATCTTTACATCCATAAAAGAAAATAGCAAGTTTTGGCTTTTTGTTTATTCCCTTCAACGGAGGCCACGTGGCATTTTCGTGTACTTCTTCTTTTCGTTTCTAGTCCTCCCTCGTGGTTTTATTTACATAATTTTGACCTTTATTTCATCCCTCCTCACTCGGTTTTTTTTTTTTTTTTTTGGCCTTTTGGTAACACTCCAATTTATTATTTGTCTCATAAATATCATCTATATATGTCCCTACTCAAATTGAATACACACGTGTGCTATAAAAAAAAAGTAATAATACCAATTTTTATGGGGTTTTTTTTTTTAATTTATAAACCTTGCATTTGTAGTTTTAATTTTAGGAAAATTCCATATCAAATGAGAAAAAAAATACAAACATTAATCCTGTCGCAAATGATCCTACAACATAAGGAGATTCAATCATGAATGCCAGTTCCACCCGAAATTGTTGTTAAAACGTTCAAGGAGGAGAACATGCATCAAGTTTTGACAGCGAAAAACTCAACAGACACTCCAAATTTTTGTCTTGTAAGAGCATGCAAGTAAATTCTTGCAGATTAGCTTTATTATTGTGCTAAATTACTCCAAAATTTTGTGTCATGGTCAAAGAAAAACAAAAAAAAAAAAAAAAAAGGGCCGTCTTAGGGAAAGAAGAAGGACCTACAACGGCAAAGGCTATCAACCTTCTTTTTTTTCCCCTAATTGTCTCTTATGACTTTGTTAGGATTAGTGCCCTAAGTCATGAAATATTTGTATTTAATAGACATTTGTTATCGGTAGATAATAATGCTATATTACATGTTTAATATCTTTCTATATACTTTCATATCATTGATTATATGACAAGCAAACAAAATATCTATGACACTTTTACTAAATCTTGAATCACACATATATGTGGTTTATATACAAAAAGATATGATTGCAAGATTAATCATGAAGAAAATGATGGTCCTCAACTTGTGGAATAAAGATGGTGATCTTATTCTTGATAAAGCTGTAATAGGTATCTACATCTAATTGGAGATGTGATTTATTTTGATCGTTGAGAGCAAGTGAGGCTATATGGTATACTCATTAATGCACTAATCTAAGTGGAGATTATACGTTAGACTGGACCACAGTGTTAATTAATTTATTAATAATTATGTTTGCATAAATTAATTTTCTTTGATAATCATTTATGTATTATCTTAATCATGAAGTGAATTCATGACTCTATGCTTATAACTTGTATCTTTTGATATACGAGAGGCAGGAACTATAATGATCAAAGGTTTTATTTTGTCCATATGTTAAAGACATAGCCTATATTTGATATGAGTATAACATATAGATTCAAAATTCATAGCTTATTGACAAGAATTAATGTTATCATTACAAATGCACTATTTGAGTAGTTTGAAAAAGAATAAGGCCTTCGTCATCTCTCTCTCTGTCTCTCTCTCTATATATATATATGTGGCTACTAGATGATTATCCAAATAAAAGAGATAATAGAACTTTTGTGATAACTTGTTCTTAAATCAATTATGCATAACCTATAAAAATAAATACATATAATATGAGATCATGGATAAGTGATACATAGTATAGCTTTTGGGGTCTATAATGTAATGACACCAAAGTTATTAATTAATAAATTAATAAATGAAATTATAAATGTATAATTATAGGAGCTTGAGAGTATATATTCATTGGATCCTAATTGTAACTCATTAACTTCAGTTACAGATCGAGCGAAAGTCGAATATTATAGATAATCCAGCAGCTATTTCAGTATATGCTTATTAGGCTTGAATTGGGCCAATCCAGTTGGACTGTTGGCGCTAAGCGCAATCCAACTAGACTGCACGTGGTGCCTATTAGAAATTAATTATTTAATTAATTTTAAGAAAATAATTATTCAAATCAAGTTTGAAATTTTGGATAATTAATTATTTAAATATTGAATTTAATAATTAATTTAAATATTAATTAAGTTTGAATTAAGAATAATTCATTAGTCACACTTATTTTAATTAGAAAATTTTCGTTATGATATTATTGTAATTTGGATTGGAATTATTTGAGTTAGAAATATCCAAGGTAATGCAGAAATAACAATATCCCATTCTAAAATGGGGAACAAATTGAAACTACACCACCTGGTATAGTTGGTGCCAACCATTGGGAGAGCCCCTATAGGTCACGTAGACCGTTGAGAATTTTCTTTGTGGTAGGCATGGACAATGGGAAACTTGGGAGACAAGTTTTTTTAAGTTTCTTAGTTTGAAAAGTATACCTTTTACCATACTCTATAAATAAAGACTTTGTGTTTCCATTTTTTTTTAGACTCTAAAGTGTAATTTTAGAGAGAGAATTAATTACTCATTTTCAACAATTAATTTTCCAAAATACTTTAACGGTTGGAAGGAGAAACCTAGCAATAAAGACTTAATGCGTTGTGCCTTGATAGGATTGATGTTCTTAAAGAATATGATATTTTATAAATGACATATTCATAAATAAATTAAGTAAATTTTTCATTATATTTATGTGCATATATTTTGTACACTTTATGAATATCTATGTGACCTCAAATATTACATATAAGTATTATACACAAGAGGATAATATTTAAATATGATAATTAAAATGACCAGTAATATAATTAATTATTATAATTATTTATTCATTTAAAGTATGAAGTCTTTGATTGAGTATTATTAGTGCAGGTCATTTCCATTAGGAATGGTTTATTCAAATTGTTAATGTAGTGAGTCATTAAATGAATGCATTGTACATCATGAGTTTATGTAGGATCGAGACATGATGTAATATAAACACCTAATAATTTTTGTTAAATATAACAAGTTTTAATCACATCAACTGATGATCATATATAAGACGATATTAATCCTGAGTTATTAGCAAACTTCTATTTATGAAATTATGTCTTTTGATTTATTCGGTATGGATTTAAGAATCTAATCATATCCCTTGTATTTTGAAGGCATAATGAACTAAGTAGCTAGGAATGTTAATATTACAAGATAGAATCAATTTCTTTTTTAGTGGGATGCAGATAAATAATTCTCTTGAGTATTGACTCAAGTCCTAAATAATATTAGCACTAAATTTATGATTAAGTTCATGAATTTATTATTCGTTAGAGAATTAATTGCACTCAAGGATAAATAAATAATTAAAGAGGTTAACAAATTTCACCTAACACTAATTATGGATTATTTATGGAGGATTAATTTATATACAATGACTATGTCAAATGGACAACTCTAAAATATGAGTAATTATATCTATAATTTTAAGAGTGTGATTTCAAATTTTTAGTAGAATAACATTGAAATTAATAAAAAAGTAATATATTAATTACAGAGTTTAATTAATATATTGGTTTTATTGGAGCTCGAAATTATGGGCCTATTAGTTCCCTACCATTTTTATAAATACTGTTTAGACAAATGAAATTATTGATTTAATTAATTAATTTAGAATTATAGGAATCTAAATTAAATGTCACTCGAAATAAATTAGTTAAGAATTGATTTATAATTATTACATATAAAAAATAAATAAATAATTAATTTATTTTCAAAGACAAACACTAGATCCCACCCATTGTGTGTAGCACATGGAAAAATTCCTTGTGTAGTCCAAAGCTTGTTCATCAAATTTTCATATTTAGAACTTTCTAATTTCAATAAATATGATTTAATTCAAAATTATAAATTTAAATTTTAAAACAAATCAAATTAGATAACAAGCATATTTTGTCTCCCCTTTTTCCTCATATTGACGCCACACATAGAAAGAGTATTTGTATACAGGTGGCGTCTATCACGGCTAATGAAACAAAAACTTATTTCTTTTATTTTAATTATATATGTGAAATTTAAAAATAAAAATAAAGGGGGTTTTCAAAATTAATTGAGTCCCCTATTGTTTAAAAGTAGAAGCCTTCTCTATTTATTCTATACACAATTCAAAGTCTTTGTTAGACTGCAGAAATTTTGTCAGAGAGTTTAGCAATAGGTGTGTGTAAAGAGAGAAAAAAGAGAAAGTATTTTTTCATTTTAGTCCCGCTTTGCTCATATGTTGAGATTAATGGGACACAAAAGTGGGAAGTGCGATATTTAGAAACCTTAATTCTCTACAACAACCACTCGTTCGTCCGTTTTGTACCGAGGACTAGGTGAAAGAGGCTTTGGTTTCATCCATAGTGTTTTTCTTGCTAAAAGATTTCTGATCTCTTTTCTTCAACAAGGTAAGCAAATAGTATATATATATATACATACATATATATATCAATCATTAAATTAATGTACTCTATAGCTTGTTTTATAAAAGTAATTTTATAAAAATTTTTGCTATATACGTTGCGCACATTTTCTATTTTTCTGCATATTTTCGCTACATTCATTTAAAAAAACCAACACATGCGATGATCCACTAAATTAGAATAGTGTTGAAGATCCGTTGGTAAAGATTTCTATTCCTGACTATTGATTTCTGTCTCTAAGAGGTATGTATTAAATTATGTAATACTTTTTTGTTTATAGTAATATGAGTTAGCATCCTATTTATAAAAACTTTAAAATTCCGGTATGTTTGTACAACTATTTTTCCAATAGAGTTTACAAAGCATGGAATCTTAATTATGAGGGATCCCTCAAAACAGAGAAGGTTGACTTGTTCTTCTATGCATCCATCTGAGATGAGTTTATGATAGATTACTTGAAAGTATTGTTTCAGAGACAAGGATAGAGATGTTGCCTCTAGTAGTGGCGTCCCGTGCAATGTGATGGACGACAATGACGATCTTAAAGAGGATCTTCCTCCTCGGTGGCGCGCTTGTCCACCGGTGGATTCTAAAGATGTCAATCGTTTCTGTTGTCTCTCTTTACATTATCAGGCATACATCTGGCATGTTACAAAATGAAAATTATTATATTATTATTAAATTTAGATGCATTTGGCATATTATGAGCAGTAATATGCTAGATTATCTTTAAATTTTTTGGCAAACATCTGACAAATTAGAAAATGGAATATGCCAAATTTTCTGTCATGTTATAAATTTATTTTTATTGTAATTTTCTTTATTGATAAAAATGTTTATGCTTGCTTTTAGAGTCGTTTTGCTATTTTTGAGAGCCAGTTTGGTAGAATTATTTGTCTACCTTAAAGATAGATGTCAAAGATCAAATTTTGTCTCTGAGGAAAGAAAAATGTCTTTAATTATTTGCCTATCTTTAGATCAATATAAATCTGACACTAGGATTATGTCAGTGTCTCGACCTTAATCATCCACTCTGATAGTCAAGACAAGCTATACAATCTTATCATTAATAAAATGTCTATATTTATTTCACAAACTGTGAATTATGAATTTAGACTATTAATTTTGACATCATTCCTTTCCACATATGCACAATCAAAGATGTAATATTAATAGTGTCGGCGCTTTAGTTGCTTGATATAGAATTAACAATATAAATGTAAAAAGGACACATATTGATACATGAAGTGATTACATTTTATTTATTGCTCTAAAATGTCATAAATACAACTAAAGGATTACATACAAAAGTATACCTTATAGTTTTATTTATCTCACGATTTGTCCCTTTATTTTTAAAAATTACAAAAATATTCTTTAAATTTGAATAAGGTGTTTCAATTTTATCCATTGTAAGAGACCACAAAAAAGAAGCCAAATATACTTTTTTGCCCTCTCATAAATTTGCATCCAAACATGTGTCCAAATAAGATGAGAGAATTCCATTACCTATATTATATCTTTATAGTTTCTGAAAATATAAATGCAAACGAGAATCAACAACATAAATGTAAAAAGGACACATATTGATACATAAAATGATGGCATTTTATTTATTACTCTAAAATTTCATAAGAACAGTTAAAGGGTTAAATACAAAAGTATACCTCTTAGCTTTATTTATCTTACTATCTATCGTTGTATTTTTAGAAACTAAAAGGGTATTATTTAAACTTGAATAAATTGTTTCAATTTTATCCATAGTAAGAGACCACCATAAAAAAAATAAAAAAAATAAAAAAAAAAGCAAAATAGGCTTCTTTGTCCCCTCATAAATTTGATATCCAAACATGTAGTGTCCAACTAAGATAAGAGAATTCCATTACCAAACAACCCGTACAAACCTTATTAATTTGCTAATTTGGAAGACATTTTTATAATAGCAAAAAAAGGAGGCCTTCTTCTCCATCTCTCTACATGGATCAAGCCCTGACCAAAAAAGCTCAAGCTGGAGTTGCTGAAGACAGCTGGTGAGAATCTATTGGGTTTGGTTTTTCCATGTTTTGGTTGGGTTTTTCCATGGGATTTTGATAATTTGGTATTTGCTAAGGGATTTTGCAAGACTCTTGGTATTTACATGCAAGTGAAAAAATAAGGCTTTAGAGTAAGGAATTTGATTTTAAGTATATTTAAGTCTTTGTTCAATTAGTGGTTTTTTTTTTTTCCATTTTTTTTCTTTCCTTTTATTTTCTGAGTTAATGGACTTAGAAATAAGGGATTTCAACTTGTCACCTTATGATGGAGGTTATGCTTAGACCCATAGAATTTGGTTGTCCAGTTAGCATTTTCTTTAATCTTTTTCCTGTTCAAATTTTGAATGTGTTCTATTTTTTTAAGGTTGAACTTGGAGTTTCAAATGGCCTCTTCAATTCCGACTCCTGTAAGTGAATACACGACGTCGTTTTGGTGCCAATCAGGAAATTCATTTGGCTGTTGTTTGGTTGTAGGAAAAAACCATTCTAATTCAGGCTTTTCTTTTAATAAGTAGGAGGATAAATCGTAAATAATAAAACTAGGAAATTTTTTTTAATTAATACTATGATTAAAGTATTTATTCTTTATAATACCAATCCTAACATTTGCGCTTATTCTTTATAATTCCAATCCTAACATGTACGCATAATAGTTTATTGTATTTGAATTGATGACATGTGCTCGTCAAATTGTTCAAAAGCATTCATTCAGAATAATGATCTATTGGATTATTTAAAGGCATTCAACATTTTATATATCATTTCATGCAACAAAAACAAAACTATATTTCACTATATCATTTTTAACACCTATATTTAAACATACTATTACTAGTTTTAATCAAAATTATTTTGCTTTGTAAAAAATATATTACTAAATAATTTTGAGGAATGTAACAAGTTAACTTCTATTTTTGCTTAGTTGAGATTTGAAAATAGTCCATAACTCTTGATCCATTTTTTCTCCTAGCTTAGGGAATGTTTTTTGAACTTCCAGTTTTCTTATAGAATGTCAATCTTAAACCAGTTATCCCAGCTGCGCTAGTTGTGGCACCAACATGTCTCTAGCATTCCTTTTTTTTTTTTTTTTTTATGTCTCTAGCATTCTTTTGTTGGAAAAATAGTACACAGCGAAATTTAAAAAAAAAATTATGCCAGAGTATTCTCCAAAATACAAATTTGACACGTTATATGCATAAATTAACTAGATCTTACTAACCTTGTAAATGCCGAAAAGCTACCGCAATCAGTGAAGAGAAGTAACGTTCTAGAAGGACTTCAACCAACTGGTATTCTTTGCTATTCTCTATCCATGATCGGAGTGAGTATGGGCTCACACGTACAGCTCTTCTACTAGGCGACTCTCCTTCTAACCAATTGAGACAACCCAAAGCTAGTGTTCGTGATTTGTGAACAAAAGCTTTCAGGGAGTTTTTAGAATCTCACCAGCAGAGTATTACTCTTAATCTCTCAATTGATCTAAATAATAATAAGACTCACTCCATTTTTATAAAGGTTGGGCCCAAGAGTCAGTCCTTATCAGATAATGCCTCAAAATTCGAATCAGAATCAAATTCAGATTGTTATCTGATGAAATCCGTGTGAAAATGCGTGATCTTTTTATCACGCGGTCGGCATGCCGATCTGTTTAATTGGCATGTCGAACTTGCCCCATTAGCAGGCCGAACCTGAGAATCGGTATGTCAAACTGTCGATAAAAAATCTCAGCGAATCTTTTATTTTCCATCCGAGATTCTATAGGATAAAGTCTCAGTTTTAATTTAAATAACCCAATAGAAGAGTTATCTAATTAAAATAACTTTACCTAGATAATCTCTAGGAAAATAAATGAATTCCTGATAATTCAACATAGTTTATCTTGAATTAATTTTATCATAAAATTAATTCAACCGATAAACAGACATGAATTATTTGATTCTTTCAAATTTCTGCCAATTCGATAAATCTAATATAAATCACCAATTATTGGAAAAACATGCCATATCATTATAGGATTTTGTGAGCTAGCAAAGGGGACCTGTTGAAGCTATATAGTTCAAACTCCCGATAATTATGAAACCCAATATCCTACATATATATTTCATAATTATCAATTCCAACACTACTCTACTAAAAGCTTGGAGCTGCACTCTCAAACTATATAGAATTACGAAGCCCGTATAGCTAAATCTCTATAACATATCATAGTGTATCATATCCCATAGAATTATCCATAATCGACTTAAGGACAAGTTCTGTTTTACTTTCCCGATTATTTTTATCTTACGTTCTATTATCTCACCATCAGAAAACTTACCATTCAAAGACAGTATACCACTTGGTTACACCTATGTATTCAAATGGTTGAGCGTTCTAGTTTTTCAATTACAAGATAACGCATATAAGAGGATATCACTACTCCTAAAAAGGAGCTATAGATTCCACATCTATGAATAACAGGTCTATGCTATTAAGAGTCATGCCTCTAACATACTGGCATACGTACCACTATTAAAATGTAGGTATTACCTTTGGTACATCAAAAGATACAAGTCAAGACAATAGGCCAACTATTCATCTTAAGATTATGATACAATACAAATGATTGTCTAAAGTGAATCAATTTATTGAGACAGAATTATTAATCCAAATCAATTCACTTTATGTCCTGATTCAACACATCGTCACCTATGATAATGTGCCAATATTTTTATTCATAGAGTCTACGTCCGATGGTCAAGACAAACCATCTCCTAATAGGGATATAGACAACATAACAATCTGTACATGAATAAAGCGCCCAACTTTATTCCCTCGATTACAGATCTTATGATTTAGACCGTCACCTTAAGAATCATGCCTTCTGCATAATCTGTTCATCATATGCCCAATCCTTAAAGGTTTAGACCGACAGTCTTAGATTTTTGTTTGTTTAACATGCATTCAACAAATATGAACGTGAAGAGGACAAAATTTGACATATAAATAATAAATAAATTCTTTATTGATAAAAATGTATCTAAAAACATATTACATTTTTATTCCTTAGGGTATACATATCTAACATTTTGTACATTGACTTTGCTATGTTTGATGTTATCACTCTGCATCTTGCTGACAAGGATGAAGCCTTTGCTTGTCTTTTGACTCTCACACCTCTAAGCATGGCCAAATTTTATTATTCATTTAATCTATTTGACTTATATGAAATTGAAAGTTTTTATCGTCATACATGTCATTCATATTCCTTTGTAGTTGTCTCCTATTATTACTCTGACAAAAATTCAATATTTAAAAGTTCTTAATTGGTGGGACAATGTTAGGAAGACGACCGTTATAAAAGATCGTTGCGTGTTTTTTTTTTCTATAATTTTACACTTGCATCTTTTTCATTAGCCTTTTAAATAGAAGAGTATTGTCAATCAAGCTTTTCTCTATATATGATGTGGGATTAAATCAATTGTCACTTCATGTGTGGGATTCAATCAATAATCATTTTCTCTCGTATCTTTACTATGAATGTTGAATAAGATCACTTTTCGTGATTCAATTAGCATGTCTAATATATTTTTTCTTAACTTTCTTATACCAAATTCAAGTCTTATAAGTTTAGAGAAAAAAGGTAAATAAAAAAATCAATAAAGTAAATTATATTTTGTTAAAAAACCAAAGCTTAATAGGTTAGATTAGTCTAGCCCTACGCATAATCTTACACTATTACCATCTACATATTAGTGTAATTAAGACTTATCGGGCTAACCAAGCCCGACATTAGATCTTCTATGTAGTCGTCCGAACACGTTGGTTCTTTTTGTTTTTTTTTTCTCTCAATTTTATTTAGCTTAAAATAATTTTTTTAAAAAAATTTGAATAATTAATTACTAAAATAATTTACAAACAGTAAAAACTGAGGTTGTTTTTGGTATTTCAAAATCTTTGACCAATTGTAGAGTTATTTTTTTTTTACTCTTTGGAAAAACGATCTTATAAAAATTAATGGTATAGCAAGCATGATTGTGACCTTGCATGTCTAGGGTTTAACCTAAGGCATAAATGTGGGAATACCCAATTCCATACATTAACAACGATCATCAAACTAATAATACGATCGAAAGTAACTTGATGATGATTGTTAAAAGTTGTTAGTGAACCAAGAATGATTCTAAATTAATTTTTTGTATGTCTAGAATTTGGCCTAATACATAAATTGGGGACCAATACCAAAAAGTTACATCAATCGTGCAATGAAGCTAAAAATCACTTGACACAGGAAGGCGAATGTCAACAAGATGAAAATAAAATATCAAAGCCTGTTTCCTATATGATCTTATTTGAATTATGTTACTATTCAATTCATGATTTGTTAAATTCTTAAGGCCCAATATAAATCTTTCTTAAAGCTATGATTTTTTCTGGAAAAATTAGAAGGCAAAAATTGTCCTCATAAATACCTGAGTATTATATTTTTCCCTTTTGGAAAAAAAGAGCCCTCAAATTTTTGCGCATACAATCACAAGGAGATTAGGAGACATAAAGATATTTAAAAGGAACAAGACTCAGACTTGACAAAATAAATGCTTTAGTGTTATTAAAAATCATGGCCCTATAATATTATTGTGGGTGTAAATTTATTTCAATTTTGTTTTTTTAAACAATTTATATTTGGGTTTTTAATTCCTTGAAATATGGGTAATAAGGTTCCATTGCTAAAGTTGACTCTTACTACCTTCAAGGAAGCGAATGAGAGACTCGGAGTCAAAGGTAATATTATGGCACAAATAAAGCATATTGTTGGTGTTGGGTGATCTACACATAAGCTTGGAGGAAGGCTAAAATCTTCACAAGAATCAACCATCCTTTAGCTTATTCATTGATTACATAACATGGTGACGATCGTTAAAAATAGGTCGTGCAAAGTGAACATTATTTTGCTAAAAGTAACAAAGAAGAAGGAAAACTTATGTAAGACGTTACAAATTTATGATGAAAAGTCAAAATTAACGAAGTTTCTTTGGAAGTATCTACAGTCAACGAAGTTTCTTTGAAAGTATCTACAATGACAATTAGTAAATTTTTTATTAAAAAAATTCTTCTTCTTTTTTTTTTTTTTATAATCATTGAGTCGAAAAAAATGATATTGTCAGTAAGTTTTACGAGTAGAATGTAAACGAAAAGTAAGTGCAAATGACGAAGAACTTGTGAAATTGTATAATTAACTTGCAAACATTATGATGATTACATAATTAAGTTTTTAGTTTCAATTTTTTTTCAAATAATGAAAAAAAAAAATTGTCCTTTCTGATAACCGTTGAGTTAAAGGATACGATTATATTTGTAAAGTTTACGATTAGAATGTAAACTTTGCAAATGATATTGATAAACTTATGAATATTAGTGGAAAAAAAAACTAATGAAAAATTTAGGGTCTAATTGCAAAACCCTTGATGAAATGACAATTTTTATTAAAAACTTAATGAAAAATATAAAATGCTAAAATATATTGAAAATATATAACAAAATATCATATAAAAAAGTTAAAAATGTTTATTCTTGATTTTCACGTTTATCTTCCTTTTTCTTTTCTTTTCTTTTCTTTTTTGGCTCGTTTATGAATTGCACCCTTTTTTTTGCTCTGAAAGTTAATGCAATTCACTTCACTTTTTAGTTTATCACTTCACTTTTTCTGCAATTCTCTCAACTATTTATTGTGATTGTCACTTTCTTCCAAAAACGAAAAAAGAAAAATAAAACCTAGATTGCCACACTGCTTAACGCCAAGGGCTAAAAGCCCTTACACACTGCGCACACCTACCATGCAAGCATGGTTATATACATACATACATATATATATATATATGTATATATATGTTCCAGCAAAAAACAAATAAAGTGAAGATTTATAATTTTATGACAAAAGATAAAATCATTAGCTAAGATACAAATAAGATTTTCAAAAAAAAAAAAAAAGATCCAAATAAAAAGAATATGTATTATTATTGCCGTGATCATAACCAGTGCAGGACAAAAACTAGTAAGTCTCAAGTGATTAACATCGATCAATTCCTCAACAAAAAACAAAAGTTAACGACACCGTGAAACAAAAAAACGACATATAAACTTTAATGAATATTATTGCTAGTGTCGGACTCCTCCTATATTAAAGGAGTAAAATAAAATACTAATTGTCAACCCGACGAATATTATTACATCTACCATGAATAAAAAAGCCAATAATCTTGACCCACGAAGCATAGCTAAGAAATCTCTGCGCCCCAATGTCCAAATAATCGCCGTTGCCGAAGCAACTAAACAGCTCACAACATAGCCATAACTGAACATCACAGGTTCAGGAATCATCTTAGCACCAATGGCCCCAGTTTTGATCGAAGAAGAGGATGATGTCAACGTGGCGTCAAAACGCAAAAAATAGAGAGTTGAGCATCCCAACATGACAATACTAATAAGGCCATTAATTACTGAAAATCGGCAGGTAGTTGTTAATATTGATAGCCTTGGGATCATTACATCGGAGCCCGAGTCGTGATGAGTTCTTCGTGAAGAAACTCTAATTCTTCTCGCGCTTGGACGCTTGGGAATGTTATTAATAAATTCCGATGTTGTTGGTGATTGTGATCTTCCTTTCCCAAAAATTGGAACCAATTTTTTCTCTTTTATGTGGCTTTTGCAAAAAGGGCACTGCTTGGATTGTGAGAAAGAGTGGAGCCATGTGTAAAGACAAGGCCAGCAAAAGAGATGGCCACATGGAGTTAATACTGGGTCAATCGGTACTTGATAGCAGATGCAACAGTCGAAGTCGTTACTAGTAATATTCTTGTTTTCACAACTTGTGTCAATCGGGCAACTGGTTTTGGATTTAGTTAGCAATGCGTCCATGATGTGAATTGTGAGCTCAAATTTTTTGCACAAAATATGGTGGGATGATATTTAGTACCTACACAACATCATGAAAAGTTTAGCAACATTACAATATAAGAGAGGAAAAAAAAATATGGAAAGACAAATACAAGATTTGGCACTTTTTAAGCAAATTAAAACAACTGAATATACAGGAAAATTAACACGAAATCTTAATCATCAGTCTTTTGGAACTTTTAACGCCCAGATCGTTGAGTACCCTTGTTTTTTTGGTCAATCGCACAACAAAACTCGCAAATAAAGTATCAGATACGTACATACATATACATAAATCCCGTTTGTATATATTCAACATCATTCTCAATACTAGTATTAACTACAAAGGAAGAACAACACAACAAAAAAAAAAAAAAAATCAAGAAGAAGAAGAAGATTTCAAAAGCATAATGAGTTAACCCAGCAAATATATATATATATATATATATATAACAGTACATAGATAAATGCATGGGTATGTATTAAGTAGATTTTCATACCTGTGTATATTTCTTGGTCAAGTAATTTTCTTCATGGATTTCTTGTATTTATATATAGAGAGCGGCGGTAAGCTTGGTCTAGTTTGACAAGGATTCGACGAATCCATCTCTCCAACTCACAATGAGTTACAAATTAATGGCGGTCTAATGCGGTCCCACCCCAGTTTAAATGTTCGTTCAAGTCCTAATAGGACTTTTTGTAAGCGCTTTTTTCGTTTCAGATTTCGGTTACACTCCTATGTTCTTTTTTTTAAAAAAAAAGAAAAAAAGCTCCAATGTGCTATATAATTCTGTATTTCTTTTCTTTTGTATATTTTTAATTCATCCAGCTATTTATTTAAAAATAATATGCACTCTAGTAACCCTGATAGAGACTCGCGGTCCTCTGTTATATAGTAAAACATATTTGAAAAAAATGCAATAATTAAGGAGAAATTGCAGTAAATAATTTTTTAAATTTTAAAAGTTAAATACTTGTTTTAAAATATTTTGAGTAACTAAAATACGATATAAATATTTTATTTACTCTTGTATTTATGTTTGTAAATATACTCTTTATCTTAAATATCTGAAACATTTTATTTATTACTAAAAAGTTTTAAACAAATGCTATTGAAATTATCAAGTTTGTAGTTAAAAATTTTGCATCATTGTCGCTAGGCAGTAGGCACCTCTAAAAAGTGTTAAAATATTCACATAAATACTATGTTGCATAGCTATATGAAGGGGTTATTAAATTCTTTGCCACTAAATCTTTTTGATTACCCGAATCTATTTTGGATATTCTCCAGAGAAATCAATTTAGTAGGATAGGAGATCATAAAAAAAAAGTCTTAAGTTTGAAGTACTAATTTTTTCATTTTTTTTTAGTTCTGAACCACTAAATTTTCATAAAAATTATTTAATTTTCTATACAACTACTATAAAGTAATTATGATATAACTTCAGAAAACATTTAAGACAAGGCTTGAAAAAAGAATCTAATATTCATCAAGTTCACAACAATTGGTGGTGGCAAACAGCATAGGACTTTACTCCATGTCTCTCTCTCTCTCTCTCTCTCCCCTATTAAAAGAATCGATTTTGTGTCCGTAAAATGACATTGGGTGAGGCGTGAGAAGTTATTAATCTCTTTTTTATTCAGCAAAAACAATTCTTTAATCAAATTCGTTAAGCATGTACTTTTTAACACTTAAATCTTATAGAATATGGCTTCCATGTTAAAAAAATAATAATAAAGAGTAGTCCTCATATAGACCCTCAAAAGAATATGATAAATTAACATAAAATAGAAATACCTCCCACAAATGTCCTTGACACTTGCAAAGGTTGTTTTCGCCTCAGTATTATGTATAAGAAATTGGTGAGTCCACGATAAGAAGATATTCAAACATATAATTTATTGTTTGATTTTTTTAATAGATCCTTGACACTTAACAAATGTTGTTTTCGCTTCAATTGTGTATCAAAAATTGGTGCTTTTTTTTAATGGATCCTTTGGTTTCTCCTCTACTAATATTTGGTAATCGATGCAAACAAAGAAGATGACCAAAGGTTTCAAACACCATTAAAAGAAAGATGTCTAGTAGTTTTTAGTAAATCTGGGGTTTTTTTTTATTTTTTATTTGCCGGGAAAATGTGTGCTTTGTTAGTGCTGTTTCATGAGCTTCGTTTTCTTTTCTCTTTTCGCCAATAAATTATACAGTAGAGGAGTTATCTTAATTGGGTACGGCTAAAATCATATCCAAATTCTCTAGACGACATATAATGTTGTCAAAAAAAGAAAAAAGAAAACAAGAAAATGTTGTTTGGAAAATGATCATCTCTAATAAACATTACACAAGTAGAACACTACATATAAACCTGATCAGTAACAAAGCACAAACAACTAACAAAAAATTAATAAGAAAAGTAATTGCAAGAATCCCCTCGTCATCCATTAATGGAACTGCAACCAAGCAAAAAGGACGACACCAAGAACGGCATGAATGTTAGGGAGGCATCCGATGGAAAACTGAATCCAAAGTTCAAATCTTCAATTCCAAAATCGTCCACATTGTTAACATTAATAGCTTGTAATTGTGCAAGTCTTTGCCTAGTTTGGCGCCTGGGAATGTCATTTGGAGGTTGTGAATCATCATCTTATGAATTTTGTTGATATGATTTTCCTCTTCTCTAAATCGGTACCAATTCTCTTTCGTCTACTAGAGCCTTGCAAACCAGGCATTGTTTAAATTCTGAGAAAGTTTGGAACTTGAGCGTCAAAATTTTTAAAAGGAGGACGAAGGCATCAACAAAATCAGAGTTTGGGGACAGCAATGTCTAAATTCTTAAAATGAGAACCCAAGTATCGAAAGTTACAGATTTTGGGACCTACAACATAAAAGTACCTTTATAATTAAAGGCGTTGATGTTTCTACGTAGTTAGTGGTGCATTTTCTTTTTTTGTTATGTTTTAAATATGTAATAACAAAGGTAGTTTCTCCACCTTTTGATTTAGTTTGTCTGTCAAGTATTGACGGTAAACTATAATATGGGTATTCTCGGTTGGATTATTTCATCGATTGTAAAGGTATTATTTAAAAAGCCACATATATATGTTTGCTCGATTGTTAACGTGCTTTTTTAGTTTTCTTTTGTTGAAATTTAGTGTACATTTGAACCCTTTGTGCTTTGCATTCCAACTTAGTAGTGGAACCGGTTTATGGTCGTGTTTAAACTTGTTTGTTTTATGAGGTCAGTTGAGCTTGTATTGATATGTGTACTTCTTGGTAACTCCTATGGTGCCGGGATGTACTGGTGCCGGGAATTCATTTAGCGACATGTGGACATATGAAAAGTTGGAGTTAAGGAAAACCGGTTGAGCAGGTGGAGCAATTAATGGGACAGCAAATGATTATACGACGATCGCAAGTAACGTGATGACGATCGTATAAAAATTGTTGATACAGTAAGTGTGGTTGTGCATTAATTCCTTACATGCCTAGGGTTTGACCTAAGGCATAAATGTGAGAAAACCCAGTTCAACAAATTAACAACATTCATCAAACTCATACGACGATTGAAAGTAACTTGAGGATGATTGTTAAAAGTCATTACTATACCAAGAATGATTCTAAATTAATTCTTTGTATGTCTAGAATTTTGCCAAATAAGTAAATTTGGGAAAACCCAATACCATAAATTTACATCAATTGTCCAATGAAGTTAAAAATCGCATGACATAGGAAGGCGATTGTCAACAAGACGGAAATAAAATATCAAAGCCTGTTTACTAAATGATCTTATTTGAAACTTTGTTACTATTCAATTCATGATTTGTTAAATTCTTAAGGTCCAATAAAAATCTTTTCTTAATACTATGATTTTTTCTGAAAAAGAAAGAAGGCAAAAGTTGTCCCTATAAAAACCTGAGTACTATATTTTTCCCCTTTGGAAAAAAAAATACCTCAAATCTTTACACATACAACCACAAGGCGATTAGGAGAGATAAAAATATTTAAAAGGAACAAAACCTGGACGTGACAAAATACATGCTTTAGTGTTATTAAAAATCATGGCCCTATATTATTATTGTGGGTGTAAATTTATTTCAATTTTGATTTTTTAAAACAATTTATATTAGGGTTTTTAATTCTTTAAAATTTGGGCAATAAGGTTCCATAGCTAAAGCTGACTACCTTTAAGGAAGCGAATGAGAGAATTGGAATCAAAGGTAATATTATGGTACAAATAAAATATATTGTTGGTGTTGGGTGATCTAAACATATGCTAAGAGTAAGGCTAAAATTTTCACAAGAATCAACGAACGTTTAACTTATTCAACAATCGCACATAACACGACGGATTGTTAAAAATAGGTAATGTGAAATAAACCTTATTTTGTTAAAAGTAAAAAAGAAGAAGGAAAACTTATGGAAGGCGTTACAAATTTACAATGAAAAGTCAAAATCAACAAAGTTTCTTTGAAAGTTTCTACATATGACAATTAATAATTTTTTTAAAAAAATCATTTTTGTTAACCATTGAGCCGAAAGAAATGATAATATAGTAAGTTTTATGAGTAGAATATAAACTTTGCGAACGATATTGATAAATTATGAAAAGTAAGTGCAAATGACAAAGAACTTGTGACATTGTATGATTAACTTGCAAACTTTCTGATGATTACATAATTTAGTTTTTATTTTCAAATTTTTTTTTCAAAAATGAGAAAAAAATTATCCTTTCTTGAGTTGAAAGACACAATTATATCTATAAAGTTTATGATTAGAATGTGAACTTTGCAAATGATATTGATAAACTTACGAATATAAGTGAAAAAAAAAACTACCGAAAAATTTTAGATCTAATTGCAAAACCCTTGATGAAATGACAGTTTTTATTAAAAACTTAATGAAAAATATAAAATGCTAAAATATATTGAAAAATATATAACAAAATATCATATAAAAAAAGCAAAATATGTTTATTCTTGATTTTCACGTTTATCTTTCTTTTTCTTTTCTTTTCTTTTTTGGCTCGTTTATGAATTGCACCCTTTTTTTTTTTTTTTTTTGCTCTGAAAGTTTATGCAATTCACTTCACTTTTTAGCTTATCACTTCACTTTTTCTGCAATTCTCTGATCAACTATTTATTGCGATTGTCACTTTCTTCCAAAAACCAAAAAAGAAAAATAAAACCTAAATTGCCGCACTGCTCAACGCCAAGGGCTGAAAGCCCTTGCACACTGCGCACACCAACCATGCAAGCATGGTTATATGCATACATACATACATACATACATACATACATACATATATATATATATATATATTTCCACCAAAAAACAAATTAAGTGAAGATTTATAATTTTATGACAAAAGATAAAATCATTGGCTAAGATACAAATAAGATTAAAAAAAATGATCCAAATAAAAAGAATATGTATTATTATTGCGATGATCATAACCAGTACAAGATACAAACTTGTAAGCCTTAAGTGATTAACATCGATCGGTTCTTCAATAAAAAGCAAAAGTTAACGACACCGTGAAACCAAAAAACGACATGTAAACTTCAATGAATATTATTGCTAGTGTCGGACTCTTCCTACAGTAAAGAAGAAAAATAAAATACCAATTATAAACCCGACGAACATGATTACATCTACCATGAATAAAAAAGCCATTAATCTTGACCTACGAAGCATAGCTAAGAAATCTCTGAACCCCAATGTCCAAAAAATCACCATTAACGCCGCAACTACACCGCCCACAGCGTAGCCATAACTGAACATCACAGGTTCAGGAATCATCTTAGCACCAATGGCCCCAGTTTTGATCGAAGAAGAGGATGATGTCAACGTGGTATCAAAACGCCAAAAGTAGAGAGCTGAGCATCCCCACACGACAATATTAATAAGGCCATTAATTACTAAAAATCGGCAGGTAGTTCTTAATATTGATAGCCTTGAGATCATTATACCGGAACCCAAGTTGTGATGAGTTCTTCGTGAAGAAACTCTAATTCTTTTGGCGCTTGGAAGCTTGGGAATGTTATTAATAAATTCCGATGTTGTTGATGATTGTGATCTTCCTTTCCCGAAAATTGTAACCAATTTTTTCTCTTTAAGGTGGCTTTTGCAAAAAGGCCATTGCTTGGATTGTGAGAAAGAGTGGAGCCATGTGTAAAGACAAGGCCAGCAAAAGAGATGGCCACAGGGAGTCAATACTGGGTCGACCGCCACTTGATAGCAGATGCCACAGTCGAAGTCGTTACTACTGTTATTTTCACAACTTGTATCAATCGGACAATAACTATTTTTGGATTCAATCAATGAGCCCATGATGTGAATTGCATGGTCAAATTTTGGCAGTATATAATTTAAAATGGTGGTATTATATTTAGTACCTACACAACATTATGAAAAGTTTAGCAACATTACAATACAAGAGATAAAGGAAAAAAAAAATATAGAAAGATAAATACAAGATTTGTACTTTGTGAGTAAATTAAAACAACTGAATATATACATGAAAATTAACACACTATCTTAACCTTCAGTCTTTTGGAACTTTTAATGCCCAAATCGTTAAGGACCTTTTTTTTTTTTTTTTTTTTTTTTTGTCAATCCCAACAACAAAACCCGCAAATAAAATATCGTATACATACATATATATATATATATATATATTACACACATAAATTCCGTCTGTATATATTCATCATCGTTTTCAAAATCAGTATTAAGTAACTATAAAGGAAGATTAACAATACCAAAAAAAAAGAAAGATGGACGAAGGAATACAGAGTGAGCCCAGCAATACACACACACACACACATAAAAACTTGCCTATGTGTTTCAGTAGATTCTCATACCTGTTTATATTCTTGGTCAAGCAATAATCTTCGCGGGGTTCCAACATGTATATATAGAAAACGGCAGTAAGCTTGTTCTAGTTTGACAAGGATTCTACGAATCCGTCACTCCGACTCACTATGAGTTACAAATTAATAGCGGGCTAATGAAGTGCCACCTCAGTTTAAATATTTATTTGAATCCTAATAGGAGTTTTTTTTAAGGTTTTTTTTTTTTTTCGTTTCTGATTTCTGTCACACTTCCATCTGCTCTCTCTCTCTCTATCTATATATATAGATATATATATATATTGAAAACCTCCTCGCCCTAATGAAAATTGTAAAACGTCACTTTTTTAAAACTCATTATAGCAAATGTCAAGTTTTAAAACTATATGTAGTGAATGTCAAATTTATAATATCAGTAATTTATGTATCCTTTGTTTATTGTGTAAATAATTTTTATTTATATACAAAATGGATTTATGGTGCATATAATGTATTTACATTTTTGTTTACAATGTAAATATTTTTAAAACTTAAAATTTATTTCAAAAAGTTTCAAAAATTTGACATTTTTCTTATTCTCCCCTTATATAATAATGTATTTCTTTTCTTTTGGATATTTTTAAATCATCCAACTCTTTATTTAAAAATTATATACGCTAATGCCCTGAAAGAGAGCCTCGCGGCCCTCTGCTGTCTAATGGGAAAACATAATTTAGAAAAAAAAATGCAACAGTTAAGGTGAATTTGCAGTAAATAAAAATTTTTAAATTTTAAAAAAGTAAACAATTTGTTTTAAAATATTTAAGTAAATAACATATTTACGATGTAAATAATTTATTTATATTTATGATATAAATAATTTATTTACTCTTATATTTACATTTATAAATATACTATTTACCTCAAATATGTGAAACATATTATTTATTTTGCAAAAGTTTTAAAAATGCAATTCAATTAGTCAATTAGTTTTTTTACTATTATTTATTTTGAAAAAGTTTTCAAAAATACTATTCAGTTAGTCAAGTAGTTTTTTTTTTTTTTTTTTAGTCAAAATTGTGCACGATTGTCACTACGCACCAGTAAAAGTGTCACAATATTCACTTAAGTGCTGTATTGCTTAGCTATATGAAGGGGCTACTAAAATCTTTGACGCTATTTTTTTTTATATTTATCAACAGGCGACTTTTTGATCACCCTAATCAATTTTGGATATCCCCCCAAAAAAACAATTTTGGATATTGCAAACTTTAGTAGGATAAAAAATCATAAAAAAGAAAGTCCTAATTTTGAACCACTACTTTTTTTGGAGTTCTAAAGCACTAAATTTTCATAAAAATTATTTAATTTTTTATACGACTATACTATAAAATAATTTTGATCTAACTTCGTAAAAATTTATGACAAGGTTTGAAAATAGAATCTAATTTATCAAGGTTACCACGTATGGTGGTGGCATAATATCATGAGACTTTAATCTCATCCATTAAGAGTAGATTTTGTGTACATAAAATGACATCGAGTGGGGCATGAGAACGCTATTCATTGTTTTTTTATTCAGTAAAAACTAGTTCTTCTATCAAATTTTGTCGAGTTTGTACTTTTTTTTACTCTTAAATCTGATTAAAATGTGGCTTCCATGTTAAAAAAAATAATTGAATAGTGGTCCTCATACAGAATTAGCCCTAAAAAATCTGATAAATTAACACTAAATAGGAATATCTTGTAAAAGGTCAAAGAATCCTGATTCTCTCATCATTAAATAATAAGACGAAACACCAACTTATAAAGATAGTAGGTTGCTTCACTAATAGCAGGTTTGACACGAGAGTACAACTCGAAATCAAGCTAATTTGATGACACATTGACACAAAATTGACTCAAACTGGCTCAATTTATTAATTTTTCATTAAGAAATATAGAAAATATAAATAGGTAATTTTTAAAAGAATAAATTTAACAAAGTTATTGTTGGGATATGACTTGGTCAAGCCCAAATCATGATGCGGTGGTTCAACAGGGAAACCCTACTTGTCGATTCGAGCAGATTGAATCCGTCAAGAGCGTTCAATAGGGCCCATCAGGGATGTCAAGTCAAAATAACCATTTCATTCGATTAGAGTGCTCGACATGATCGATACTGGACCCAAATGGTTCGTCACAAAGTGTTCTAGTTGATTTATTCAGTATAAAGGCAATCAATAACCAACTATTAAGGATCAACTTTCTGCTCGCTAGAATCATTATGATGGAGTTGAGCTCGAAAGACCCACTAATTCATGTAGCAAAATATGGGATCATGACCTAAAACTTGTGCCAATGAGGGATTGACATGTGTCCCATTATTCTATGCACTGTAGAAGCCTATGCTTCCCATCAATGGGAGCCCACAATCTCAAAGGGAGTCTCTCTAAATAAAGAAGGAGAGTAGCATTTGAGGACAACCGAATTCTCCCAACAATACTGAAATTCTGCTGAAATCATCTTAGAAACAAAATTTGGCTTTTCAGTCTAAATTCATGTACTTTGTACTAATTTCATCCCATAATGAAGAAGCAGGTAGACATAGCTTTATTTACAGAGTGAACTACTATAAATCCGGCATGTGGCATCTTTAATTTTGAGCATTTACTTTCTTTCTCCTTAATGATCAGTGATTGGATTGTGAATATACACATTTATTAAGGCTAAAATCAATCATTTTGCATTCATATTTCTTATTAAATTCCTTAATTATAGCATTTATGTGATAAGTAGTATTTTATTATATTTGTGTAAAAATATGTTTTTAGCATGTTTTTATATTTAATAATATTTTTAGTAATTTTTAGAATCATTTTTGTGAGTTTAATAATTAATTAGTTTGAAAATAATCAAAACCGTAAAAATAATGTTGTGTGATTTTATTTTGAGTATTAAAATGTTTGAAAATAAGTTTTTAGTTTGTAAAATTTTTTTACAATATTTCTAGTAATTTTTAAAAATATTCACGGATCTTAAATAACATATCTATTAAGGTTTATTAATTTTAGAATTTTTTATTTATTTTTAGTGTGTTTTATGTGTTTTAATGTAAAATAAATGATTTAAAATTATTGTAAATATTATGTTTGTAAAATAATTAATTTTAGTTAGTTTATTTTATTTTTAGATTTGAAAATTACAAGAAAATAGAGCAAAAAATGCAAAAATGGGCAAAAACAAATCTCAAATGGATGAAAAGTCAAAAGAAAATTAAAATTCAAAAGAAATACCACATGGCAGCGTCTTGACTATCCGATTACGCCTTCAATGCAATCTTGGCTACACGTGTGTCTCAGCTTCCCCTCTGGATTCAATGCAGTAAGTCACATGTGCTCCGTTTTCTTGGTCGTTGATCCGTTGATCGAAGCTCATCTAATGGTCTTAAATGCCCTGTTGACTTCAGCTGGTTTGACTCTGATCTGGGTCATCTTCCAGTCAACAGTCCGCATGATCCATGACCTAAATGCGTTCGATCAATACAGGCGCTACAACATATTGCAAGTTAAAATCAACATAATAAAGACCAATTTCACGTGGAGAAAGAAAAGAAAAAAATTGAAATGAAATCTAAATGATTTGAATCGGTAAATGGGGCAATAATATTAACTAAAAAAAATTCCAAAACAAAATCTCAAAAGTTGCCATCCTATTCATTTTTAACCTAAAAATATCCAAATAAAATATTAAAAATAATAAAAAATAAATAAAAATGCAAAAAAATCTTGTAAATAGTAGATTTTCTTAAATGCTCTCCCTCAATGGCATTGTAATTCACCCCTTCTCCATAATTTGGAGTTGTTTTTTTTTTTCTTTCTCTCTTCTTAGGTTAGTTTTCTCTCTAATTTTAGTTTTATGTTTTTATAAAATATTTTTAGTTTTTATGTTGTAAAATAGTTATGTTCAGTAAAATTATGTGTGTTTTTTTTTTTTTCAATATGCCTTTCTAATTTTGTTTTTAGCTAAGGAAAGAGAAGGAAATTTTAACAAAGTTAAGAAATATTCTTATTTTTTAAAGTTTTCTAAACAGTTATAATGTCACAATCATTTTTAAAAAACTTATGATTTTTTAGTTTTTTTAGCTAAAATTCTTGCAAATTAAGTTTTGATTTATCATAGATATAGACTAGCACAGGTAATGTTTAGGAATACTTTGATTATTCGTAGACAGGGAATGACATAGTAAATGCTTAACTGTAATTTTGTTAGTAATTTTACTTAGTTAATTTTGAAATCATGTTTATTTGTTAAAATGAGTTTTTAATACATTATAGACATAAATTGGCATATTAAATACTTGGTAACTCTTGATTTATTGTAGATAAAAAATGGCATATTGCATGCTTAAATCATTTTAATAAATAGTTTTGGAAAAACTAAACCATATTTAAGCTAATTGCCAGAATAGCATTTTTAATCTTTAGTATTGTTGTAATAGTTGTTTCTTTTAAATTAATTTGCACTTATTGTTAAAATTCTATCTTTTATTTAATTAAACTACATTTCTTATCATTAAAATTTTATTTACCATTCTAATTTAAATCGCATTCCTTATTATTGAAATTCCAAAAATCACAAAAAAAAAATCTAATGGAAATAGTTAAAAAAGTGTAAATATTGTAAATAATTTACTTTAATCTTAAAATTCTTTAACTAATAAATAAAAATAACATAACTAATACATTGGACTTTTTAATACTTTTTTCCCGTGGGATCGACCTTGAGTTTACCAAGTGCTATTATTTGGACAACCTTATACTTAGGGTTATATAAGACTTATAATTTTAGACCCAAGCAATCAATTTTTACAGTTATAAACATTTTCAACGCTGTTCATGGAGCATGTTAGGACCTAATATTGATAGTTTGAGGGCTCTATTATATTAAATTAATTAATAAATCATGTTATAGCCTTTTTGAATTTAATTATAGGTTCAACATCTATAATTATTTCAAATAAAATAAAATAAAATATTTATAATATAAATTCATAAAATGAACTATAAATGAGTGGATTAAATGATACCTTTATAAAATAGAGTTATTTTAGCTCTTTTTAGTGTTAAAGGTGGGTATGTTGTTGAGATTTTAAATTTGTTTTATTAAATCTTATTTTATTTTGTTTTACATTAATTTTAATTTGGGTTTTGTTTATTTGTTTCCCCTTTATTTATTTTTCTGTTGTGCAGGTTGCTTCGGTGAAATTGGGCAATTTGGCTTACTGTTTAAAAAAAAAAAGGCACAAAAGAATTTGAAAATACGAATTAAAAGCATCTCAAAACAAATCCACGGGTCACTTCATCACACGGCAACCAAGACCGTTCGATCAGCCTCCAGGCCCCCATCAGCGCGCAAGTGTCATTTATCGCAAGGGAAGGCGCGTGAATATAGTGGGCCCCAACGTGGCGGGCACCCAGTCTTGTGTTATCAGGTACTTCGCACTCCATCGAAACCCCGTGCAGCCTCGCTTTTCTTCTAGCAGTTTCTCGCCACATGTCGTTCCTCCCCTCGAATAATGTCTGACACCCTGTCGAACACACATCAGATCCTTAGGAGTTGTTGCGTTTGAAATAAACCTTAATTATATAAAGCCCAGATGCCTTTCTTCATTTTAATTAAGGTTTCTTCATTTTTCGTCCAAAAAAAAAAAAAGATGCGTTTCTTCTTTAAGAATCGATATCAGGCTTCATTCAAATATTGTGAGGCACAGAGAAGGCGCTTAAGTGCCAACATCCGGCGCCAGGGCGCTCGGGTCTGATTTGGATGACTATTTTAAATTCAAATTTTAAAATATTTATCTATTTTGTTCAAAACGTGTTATCTTGTGTTTGGAAAGTGGTAGGATCCGTTAGTTAGAACCACTTTTACTGTAGTATGTGAGATCTTTACACTGTAGTATTTTTTAAAATTGTTACTGTAGCATGTGTGAGTTTTATATTGTTCATAACTAAATTTGTGGCGGAAACCACTAAATTTGTTGTGGAAACCGTAGTTTCCACCACTATGCCAAAAGAGGGTTTAGATTATTCAGTGGCCTAATCTCTAAAACTAAGAACCAGGTAAAAAATATGTAGGCAATTTTCACTAGGTTTTTATTTTTATATTTATTTTAGTTTTAGAAATTGTGTTTCTAAATTTGAGAGAGAAGACAACTTGAAGATTAAGAGGAGAAGATTAACGATTGAAGAGTCAAGTTTGGAGAATTATGATACCTTTGCGTGAGTTTTTCTTTCTAATTTACTTATCTTTTTTTTTTCACTTTTATAGAATTTATTATAAAAATTGGATTAAAATAATAATCCTCATAACGTTAAAATCGATCCTTAAATTTTTAATAGATTTTTTAGTGTAAAATTTAGCTCATAAAATGTGAACTAAATTACTTAACATAAATTCTTAATTATTGCATATGTAATGCACTAAAAATTCTTGGCTGTCACATGGTCGAGGTCAGGGACACAATCAAGGTGGTTTTTACAATTCTCCACAAAATCACACGATCCAATAGAAGCATCGTGAAAAAAGGCATGATAAAGAAAAAAAATATTCATAAAAATTCTTCCTAGAATCCTGAAGATTCTTGCCATAGATGTGGTACAAAGGGCACTGGACTCGAGTGTGTCAAACACACGAGCATCTTTGTAGACTTTATAAGGTATCCTTGAAAAGGAAAGAAAAGGAAGTGAATGTTACTGAACATCTAGATCTTATAGATGATTCAACATATCTTGATGGTTCGGATTTTGCTAATAATTTTGTTGACAAGGATTTTAACGACAACTAATTAATAAGTGTGAAACTAAGGTTTGTTTGTCATAGTCCGTTTGTAATTTTTGAATGTGTTACTGTTATGTTTTATGATTGCTATGTTATGCATTGTTTAGAATAAAATGTTCCTTATCTAATAATATATTTGAAACTTTATACCTTCAAGAAAGTTAAACTTGATAATGCTGATGAATTTACATCCCAAACTTTTAATTATTATTGTATGTTTGTTGGGATTATCGTTGAGCATCCTTTTGCTCATATATATACACAAAATGGTTTGGTTGAATCATTAATTAAGTACCTCCAACTTAGTACTAGATCATTAATAATGAGAACAAAGCTTCCTATTTCTGTATAGGGTATACAATTTTATATGCTGTAGCATTAATTCTCATCAGACTAGGTGCTTATCATAAATACTCCCCATTACAACTAGAATTTGCTCCACCACAAAACACAAGATGGGTCCCCAGAGAAGACTCGGAATATATGTCGAGTACGAATCCTTCTATCATCAGATTTCTTGAGCCTTAAACTAGAGATTTTTTTACGGCATGTTTTGCCGATTGTCATTTTAATGAGGTAGTTTTTCCAACATTAGGGGTAGATAAGAAACAACTGGAAAAGAAGATTACATGGTATAAACGATCTCTATTACATCTTGATCCTTGTACAACATAGCGTGAGCTAGAAGTGCAAAAGATTGTACACATACAAAACATAGCAAAATAAATACCAAATGCATTCACACATACAAGCTACTAATGCTCCTGCTCAAATTGAAGTCTCAAAAGGACACATTGAAAATGTAGTCATTCATGAGTCTACGACATGCCTGAACCATGGTAGACCAATTGGTTCCAGAGATAAAATTTCTCGGAAAAGGAAAGGAACTAAAAGGCATAATGACCCCAATATGAAGAAATGTGTTCCAGAAGAAACACAAAATGAGATAAAGCTAGAGACTATTAATGTTGCCTAAAACCCAGAAGGTTTAGAAAATCCTGAGATCTTTATTGATTATATAAATACAAAAGGATTATGGAATCAGAATAAAATGGAGGATATTGATGAAATATTTTCTTACTCAGTGGCATGTGTCGTTGAAAATGAGTATCATGAACCAAGATCCATTATTGAATATTAAAATACACATGATTGATTTAAATAGAAAGACTCTATGCAGGCTAAATTAAATTCGCTTAGTAAGCGTAAAGTTTTTTGGCATATTATTCTCACACCTAAAGCTATGAAACTTGTAGGATATAAATGAGTCTTTGTGTGGAAGTGTAATGAGAAAAACAAGATTGTGAGACACAAAGCTTGACTTGATGTGTAAGGTTCTTTTTTAAAGACCAGGAATTGATTATAAGGAAACATATTTTTCAGTAATGGATGCAATTATGTTCAGATATCTAATCAGCCTAGTAATTTCTAAAAATTTAGAAATGCGTCGTATGGATGTTGTTACAGCTTACCTGTATGGTCACTTGATAGTGATTTTTATCCCTAAAGGATTTAAGATGCCTGGAGCATCAAGTTCAAAACTTAAAGAAATGTATTTGATCAAGTTACAAAGATCATTGTATGGGTTAAAGCAAATTGGACGCATGTGGTATCATTGCTTAAATGAATATTTGTGAAAGAAAGGACATGAGAAAAATCCTATATATCCATGTGTTTTTATTAAGAAAACAACATCTTGTTATGTGATTATTGCTGTCTATATTGACAATTTAAACATCATTACGACTCATAGAGAAATTATTGAGACAGTGACAAACTTAAAGGAGGAATTTGAAATGAAAGACCTTGGAAAAACCAAGTATTGTCTTGGTTTACAGATTAAGCACTTATAAAGTAGAATACTTTTGCATCAACCAAACTATACTAAAAAAGTCTTAAAACACTTTTATATGGACAAACAAAATCCTTTTAAGTGCCTCAATGGTAAACAAATCAGTCAAAGTAGAAACGAATTCGTTCCATCCTTGTGAAAAAATGAAGAGGTTATTGGTCCTAAAGTACCATATTTAAGTACAACTGGAGCTCTTATGTATCTTGTTAATTGTAATTTATTAGCAAGATTTAGCTCAGCTCTTTCACTGAGACACTAGAATGGAATTAAGCACACATTTCGTTATCTTCTAGGAACAATTGACTTAGGTTTATTTTACTCTAAAGTATCAAAACAATTACTAATTGGTTATGAAAATGTAGGTTATCTGTCAGATTCACATAAAGCTAGATCTCAGACTGGATATGTGTTTGCACATGAAGGTGCTGTGATTTCTTGGCGTTCACAAAAGCAAACTTTCGTCGCTACCTCATCAAATCATGCTGAAGTTATTACACTGCATGAAGCAAGTCAAGAATGTGTGTGGTTGAGGTCCATGACTCAACATATCTAAGTAATTTATGGATTACTATTCAACAAGATTCTAACGATATTGTTTGAAGTCAATTATGCATGTGTCACTCAAATAAAGGAATGATACATCAAGACTGACAAAACGAAACACATACCCCCTCAAAAAATTTCCATTTACCCAAGAGCTTGAAAAGAATAAAGATATTAATGTTCAATACATTCGTTCAAGTGACAAGGTTGCAGATCTCTTTACGAAAGCACTTCCCACATCAACTTTTAGGCGATATGTACACAACATTAGGATGCGTCACTTGAGATATTTGTAAAAAACAACTAATGTCAACTTAAAGGAAAGTTTACACCTGATGTACTCTTTTTCACTTGCTATGGTTTTATCTTATAGGGTTTTCCTAGTAAGGTTTTTAATGAGGCAGTGTGAAGCACATATACAAGAATGCTGTACTCTTTTTTTCCTTGTTATGGATTTTGTCCCATTATGTGTGGCATCCGGCACGGGCCCCACCTCAAGCCTCCATAGGACTCACCTTATGGGACCCTCGGACTTGTGGCTCTTATTGGTGAACCGTTCCCGTGCCGCCCACTCATCCGTACTGTCTCCTCTGGGGCCCTCTGGCCCCTCAGGGTTTTTCTTTCGCGTCCCTCAGGTTCGAACCTCAAACCTCCCTTAAGAGGTTTTTATTTCTATATCGAGTACCAATTAAGCTTGTGGCGTCTAGCGCGGGCCCCACCTCAAGCCTCCATAGGACCCACCTTGCGGGGCCCTCGGACTTGTGGCTCTTATTGGTGAACCGTTCCCGTGCCGCCCACTCATCCGTACTGTCCCCTCTGGGGCCCTCTGGCACCTCAGGGATTTCTTT
>CAMOHE010051196.1:0-16126 GCA_946598075.1 Artocarpus hirsutus
AATAACACCACCCGTGGAAATTTGGGTAGCCCTCTCATCCACAGCAGCGTCCACATTCAACAAGAGAGAACCCGAAAATGAAGGATCTCAGAGAGTGGTTGATAAGCTATTTCAGAGAGGAGGGATAATGTTAATAGCTTGGCACTGTTGGAACTCAGTAAGGAAAAGTCCCGCAGATAAAGTAACTTATAATACGTAAACAACGGAAGCAAAGGAATCACACAATATTACCTCTCGCCATTGCCGTGTAGTCTGTAGATTTTGGCCTGACACGGACGAAAATTTGATGCTGTGTTTTGATATTTCTAAACACTCACAAACCTTGTTTGATGGTGTAATAAAACTCTCTCTTAATAGTTTGTATGCCCAGGGACCCAAAACCATATTCCCCTTTATAACCATGACAATCACATGGTTTTAATCGGTTGAGGGTAGTTAATGGCCGGAATAACCGCTCGGTGGTTGACGTTCAATTTGAACGCAGCATGTGGGCCAATTAGAGTCTAACATTTTCCCACTTGGCCCATACTTCCCATCAACCATTATAATAAGAAACAAAATACATGAATCATAGCGATAGGTCCTCTAAATGACGAGTATTATCTTTTATGTATTACAATATATCTTATCTCTTAAGATTTATCGGTATATCTTAATGAATAAACCCTATGTTTATTCTAAGTCCAAACTTTAGTGATATTTCTCATAATAAATATGTGCACTTAACTGAAGATGAAATGAGAAAATATTATAAATATAGAGTTTCACAACAAAGTACAACAAATTACATAAGGTAACAAAATCACATTCTGTTCACATGATCCCTAAATTTTACTGGTGGCATGTCTTTAGTCAAGGGATCGGTAATCATCAATTCAGTGCTTATTTGTTCAATGACCACTACTTTAACCTTAACACGCTCCCTTATGGCTAGATACTTAATGTCGATGTGTTTGCTTCGACTACCACTCTTATTGTTTCTAGCCATAAAAACAGCAGCTGAATTGTCACAAAATATTCTCAGTGGCCTAGAGATAGAATCCACAATCCTAAGCCCAGAAATGAAACTCCTAATCCATATACCATGAGAGGTAGCCTCAAAACAAGACACGAACTCGGCCTCTATAATGGAAGTAGCAGTCAAGGTTTGCTTGGCACTCCTCCATGAAACAGCTCCACCAGCTAGCATGAAAATGTATCCGAAAGTTGATTGGGCCAAATGTGATTGGGCCACATTTCATGGTGTGGTGGCCCAATTAAAATCCATTAAGTGTCCACCCAACTTTTTACGCAGTCTAAGTTTATACTAATAGTATTTTTCCTATATTGCCGGTATTCTTTTCTATACAGTTCATGAGGTCCCATAACCTTCCATACTTATTTACATCCATCACATAATGAAATTTCAATATTATCTAACTTTACACTATCTAAATTTATACTGACAGTATTTTGCTTATATTGCCGATACATTCTCTATACTGTTACAGCTTCTTTATTCATCTGTATTCTTCAAACAGTATTATTTCTATACTACTTTAATTTAAACAGTCCAATTTCTACATTGTGTTACTTTTACAGTGTAATTTTTATACTGCATAACTTTATCAGTGTACTTTCTTACACTACGTTATTCTAATACTATATAAGTTTTTGTATTTTTATATAGTATTTTTCTCCTTAAACTGTATTTTTATCTTAACATAATCCTTAAATTATTACATTTATAATGTACTCAAAATGCTCGGGTGTTACAATCTACCCTCCTTAAAAATTTTTGTCCTCGAAAATTAAAACCTTCCTTGGTAGTTCATTTTCTTTATTACCCTTTCCATTCTTAACATGCTTTCTTGCATCACTACTTTCTTACTGAAAACTAAGCCTCCATCTTAGAATTTCAACAATTTTCATCATATTACTGACATATTTCTTTAAATTGTAACATTATACTTCCGCTGCGCAACTTTGATCTTTTAGTGTTCGTACTCAATTTCCATTCATTTAGAGGTTTAGCATTCTACCAATGAATGTTATTCTTAAAAATAGAGTTCATTTTCTTTCAATTCGCATAATCACTATCATAAGATCAAGGTCATCAGACCATAAATCCATAATTTTTTTGTCCTATACCCATTCTAAAATTATATTTTTTCATAATTTTCTTCAATGTATAAATCTCAAGCTTCCATCCTCCAATCCGTGAGGTTTTCGCTGATAGATTGGGCATCATTGTCATGATTGTGATTCCCATCCAGGCAGTTATGAGCTCATTCACATGTCTAAGCTCAGCTGCGGAGTGCTTACGCTCAAAAAAATGGCATATTTAGTCATCTAATGCCTGGTTGCTCTCAGGCACTCTCGTTCCATATAGCACCAAAAACCATTTTCGGACCTTCATTATTTCGTTGTCTTGATCTGCTCTTCTCGTTTTGCGTATAATCAATACTGAATGACTTCTTATAGAGCAAAATTTTCTCATACGAAGACATCGTTGTGCGCATAAACATCATAATGTGTCATGAGCTCATCTCGTTGATTTGTGAGCCGTCGGCCATCTGTTGACCATCATTGACCACGTTTAATCATCGTTGACTTGACAACGCTAATGGACGATAACTGTCGTCGACTTGCGAGGACATTATAGCATCTAACATTATGTCCATCCTTTAACCTTTGCCTTCTCGTTGCTCATCTGGGTGTGCCGATATCAAAGGCAATGCTCGACAAAAACACGTAATCGTTAAATACTAACTTTTCTTCTGACTTAACTTAACTTACTTACTTGAGCTATAGTGTAGCAGACATATGACAGCGTGAGATGGGATGGTAGAATACTACTCTGATATCACCTGTGACAACCCACCTTTTCTGACAGTCACTTAACTTTCTTAAACATCATTATTTAGACATTAATCTTACTTACTTAGTAAGAAAATACTGAAATTTTTTTTCTTTTTTTTTATAAAAAGGTGATGAGTCATCACCTTGGTAATCAATTAGGTTACTTTGGGTGGCTAAATGTAATTGGGCCACATTTCATGATGTGGTGGCCCAATCAAAATCCATTAAGTGTCCACTCAACTTTTTACACAGTCTAAGTTTATACTAATAGTATTTGTCCTATACTATCGGTATTCTTTTCCATACAGTTCATAAGGTCCTATCACCTCCCATACTTATTTCCATTCCATCACACAATAAAATTTCAATATTATCTAACTTTGCACTATCCAAATTTATACTGACAGTATTTTTCTTATACTGTCGGTACATTCTCTATACTGTTACAGTATTCTTTATTCATTTGAATTCTCCAAACAGTATTATTTCTACACTACTTTAACTTAAACAGTCTAATTTCTGTACTGCATGACCTTAAACAGTCTAATTTCTACACTGTGTTACTTTTGTAGTGTAATTTTTATACTGCATAACTTTATCAGTGTACTTTCTTACACTATGTTATTCTAATACTGTATAATTTTTTATTTTTATATAGTATTTTTCTCCTTAAACTGTATTTTTATCTTAACATAATCTTTAAATTATTGCATTTATAGTGTACTCAAAATGCTCAGGTGTTACATATGGACCTATAACCCAAGCTCCAATAAATTTGACAATTAATCAAACTCTTTAATTAATATGCCAAATTTATTAGTTTTAGTGTTACTCCACTAAAAACCTGAAAACTAAACTCTTAAGATTATAGTAAAATTACCCAAAGAAACTAAGCGAGTAGTCCATTGATATAATCACTACATATAAGTCAGTCCTGTAGTCCATTGATATAATCATTACATATAAGTCAGTTCTCCATAAATAGTTCACAATAAGAGTTAGGTTCAATTTATGTTTACCTTTCTTATTATATCTTTATCCTTGAGTTCTAATAATCCTTTAATAAACAGTTAATTCATAATCTTATTATGAACGAGCGTTCTACTATTCAAACCTCAAATTATCATTCAAGAGAACTGTTTTTGTAACTTCCATAGAAAATGAATGGATTCCATATCTGTATAATATTATTCTCGGCCATTTGTTACGTTATGTTTCCAAGATGTTAAGTTATTATCTGTGCTAAAACAAATCTTACCAAGCAAATCAAAAAACATAATGTCATAAACAGGAGTCTAATAAATACTCAGGGTTAAGACTGTCAAATATATGATCATCATAATGATAAATTTGAATATTTTGTTTCTAACGGATGATTATTAGAGATTTACAATTTATCTGGTTCAGTCCTATATAATCTTATTATATAAAGTACCTCCAATCCAATGTCTCTACATTAATAATCCAAAGAATGACTATTTCATTCTAAATAAGATTTGACCGTACTTATAATATTTAATTAAAAATCTCAAACTTTAATTAATTATTACGGACTATTTACATTATTATCTATAAATTTTATCCCTAAGCATATAACACTTATATGCTAAATTTATTGTCACATAAATAATCATGAAATTTTCTTGATGTTTATAAATATGTTCGTAATACATATAAGCAACCAAAATAATTATAAATGTCACTTTATTTATTTGTTATCAATATGTACAATGTCACAACTTTTAAAGTATCAAATCCAACAGAATCTTCATCTTGCACAAACTGGTTTCTTGGATTCCTGTATTTTGCTTGTTGGTTATTGTATTGATGCAGCTGATCAACTTCAACTTGTCTACCTTGTTGGAGATTATTGTTTTACCCCCCAAGGATATGCTGGTTTAGATTTCTAAGCATTGTCTCCAATCCTTTTAGCTTTCTGTCAATGATGTCTACAGATTCCTTTGTTACGAACCTTTCTGTGTTCAAATTTTGTTGGCCAGATTCTCCACTAGAAATTTTTTAAAAACTTTATTTTTCATTTTTTTTATTTTTTTTTATTTTTTTCACTTTTTTGTCACTCTTTTTTTTTTCCTCGAACTTTTCATGCTGCGACACTCTTTTGATTTTTTTTTTTTTTTGCTTATTCCTTTCTTTCTTTCTTTTTTTTACTTTTTTTTTTGAATCACTGAAACACACTTTTCAAAGGAATATACATGTATTCGAATATTTGTCTCTACTTTTCACAGCTCTACAAACCAGCCTTTCTTTTTGTTTTTCTACAATTTTTTTTTTTTCACATTAATGAGACAACTTCCCACGTTCCCCCAATATTCCCACGTTACAGTCTTCAGAGCATTCACTTTTTAACCTTACATAATATTCAGTACTACTCTCGTACACAATTTTGTGTACACGTCTCCACCTTACTGCGACTAATTTTTTTTTTTTTTCACTCCTGCGGATACAACACTTTGGAATCCGCTTTATATCTTTATTTTTTTTTAAATTCCCACTTGCCTACTTGTCTCTGCTCTCTCTTCACTCCTTCCACAAAAGAAATACATGACTTAGAGCTGGTCTCCCATGATACACTTTTTAGCATTACTGTGAACCAAACGATATTTAAATTACAGTTTAAATTATTTTTTTATAGTTTTTTTTATAAAAATTTAAATCTTCATTTATATACTCTACTCAAATCTATGAACTAAATGGGCTTAGCTCACCTTTTTTTCATACTACATTATGCACACTAGCACGCCTGCCCACACTTTACATCCTTTTTTTCATCAACACTCATCGACTCTTCTCCCTCTCTCATAAGATTAAGGAGTTTGCAGACCTTACTAGCGTTGTCCTCTTTGCCTCTTGGTCGAAGATTTTCTTCAAGAGTTGTTGTTTTGTTCTGCTCGTCCTCCTTCCTTTAGTTGATGATCTCAAAAGAGTGCAAAAACTTCGTGAGTCATACATCTCGTCAATCTTATTGCCTTCTCTATTCTTCTTCTCTTTAGGCTCTGCACTCCAAACGGATATCTTTTCCTTTACGTGCCTGTAGTTTTTTTTTTGGTAAACAGAGAGATCGGATACATATGGAGTTGGATTTTTTTTGAGTTCTGGTTTTGATGAATAGACGGATGAGTAGACAATGAATAATTTTTTTTTTTGGTCTGGGTATGGTTTGGACAAAATGGAAAATGAGAGGTGTTGGATATATGGTGTTTAGTTGGAGGTCAGAATGTTTGAATAGGTATACGGTTTTTTTAGGTGGTGAAAACAGTAGATGATAGTGTTTAGATAGGTGGGTGATGGTAGCAGATGTTGTCATGAAGATTTTGTGCCAATGATATATGGGATTAGACAGTTGGAGATAGAGATTTGGTGATGGAGATAATAGACTGAGAAAGCTCCGCTTCATTCACAGGAAGTTTCTGATACCGCTTGACGTAGTAGGTTTGCTACGTACGTCTTAACTTACGTCTTAAACGAAAGAGAGAATAAAAAGATAAGCAATTCTCAAAGAGAATTTTAGACAAAAAGGATTTTTGTTCTCGATAGGATGCTCAACTTCATTAACACAACACTTATTTATAACAGAAATACAATATTAAACTTGAAAATATAACAAAACACAATCATATCAAGATAAAATAAACAACTAAAGAACGTAAACAAGTTGGAATCCAACAAAGAGTGGAATGTAAATTGTTCGCTAGGACTTAGTTGAGCTGGTATATATGATGGGTGAGTTGGACTCATAAGTGAGTAGGGAATGAGGCGTTACGAGTTGTCATGTAGGACCTTGCTACATCATCCGCCCAGCTCAATGCCCATGAACCAAGCCTCATCACAACCTATTTGCAGTTCTCGTTTGACATCCATAGAGGATCAAAAGCCCCTCTTTTCTTCCCCTGAAACCGTAACGAGTTATTCCCCGAAAAAGGCAATAAATCAATCAAAAGAAACATGTGATCTGATCCCCATAAATCTAGATGAGAGACATCAGCCTCTGGGAACAAACTAAGCCAGCTCAAGTTCCCAGAACACCAATCAAGCTGGACTTAGATGTTATCTCACCCATTCCTTTTATTGTCCCAAGTGAGAGGCTCGTTCTGAAAGCCCAAATCCCCTAATTTGCATTCCTCCATGATTTCCCTGAAGGAGAAAAAAACTTCATTAAAGTCCCTACCACACACCTACGGCATAGAGTAGTTACAATGGAACCTTTGCAAACGCTCCCAAGAGAGGTGACAAAAGGATCTTTTAGGATCTTTGATCTTTGTAGAGACCTGTGAAATGCCATCTCACCCCTAAGATCAATGTGAATCTTGTTTAAACTCCTAATTTCCTTTGTAAAACCGTCACGCCATAGGACCATGAGGCCCCTGCTTCTGCCCACATTGTCAACAGCGAATCCTTTCAGAAAACAAAACTAAATTTCAAATTTGCTGCTAAACCACCTAAAAGTTGGGTTTTAGAGAGGAAAATTAAAGTAGGCTTATGTTTGCGGATAAAAGCTTCAGCAAACGCTTAAACGCTCGTGGGTTCCCCAACCCATGAGCGTTCTAGCCAATTAGTTCATGGTTGTAGGCAGGGCTGCCTGGAAACTCCTGCCGCTGGAATTATCTCAACAGATTGATAAACCTACACATCGGCAATTTCGGTCTATATAAAACTTCAAACTAGTTCCTACCTCTTCCCCAATGTGCATACCTAGTTTCAGAGATAGATTTGAAAGAGCCAAACCTTAGAACTGTACCTAGCAATTCGTTGAGTTAAGACACTCAGCATTTGGCACATCAAAATCATCAATCTCTTTTAGCATCAAGAGAGCTTTATCGAAAATCCAAGGCGCTGAATCGAGGACTCTCTTCTTCTCCTCCTTGCTACCAAAATAGAAAACAAAGAGCCCATTAGAGACCTCCTTGAACTCCAGACCATGCTTGACATTCCAAGTGTTTGCTATAATGGGCTGAAAGACCCTTTTGTTGAAAGCTTTGTCTGTTAGCTGCTTTTTAAGCAAACCCTTTTCGGTTATTCCCTTTTCTTTTTCCGCTATAGAATCATCTATACTTAGAACTATACTTTCATCAGCTGTGATGGAGAGCTTTTCCCATCTGTCACAAAACTCATCAATGGCAGCCAATACCCATACACAATGAAATGTCCACCAAAGGAGTAAAGCCCGGGGACCAGTCACACAAAGAGACTCGAGAGAGAAAAGGTCATCGCTTGAACCAACTTGTTAGACATGCTTTTGGAATTAGGATTACAATTCCAAATGGACATGAATCACATCTACAATGAATATGATTAATATTTGGGAACTCAAATGGATGCTCACACTAATCAAGCACAAGTTAGATTCTTACTATAAGTTGCCCATTGAAGAATATATACAAATCATTTGGTTTGAATACTCTTTATTCATGATGTGAGTATTCTCTCATTTTTCCATTGTCTTTTTAGTCAAATTTTGACATCTTCGTGAATTTCTTAAGCGTATGTTGTACATATTTAAATTTTGAAATGGAAGGAGATTTTAATCAAACAAAAATCAATACAAATAATGTAGCAAACCTTACAATACAAAGCATGACCCAACTAAGATCATCAATACAAACATAATAATACACTCCAAGGAGGAGTGATAAAAGCTCGAAAGAGTACATAAGTACTGCGACACATCAAAAAATGAGCACATATTACACTTTTCTATAGAGCCTACATGTTAGCAGAAAATACAATTGATTAGGGGTCACAACACAATGCCACGAAACTAAAAGACAGTCCCGCAAAGAAAACTCTTGTAGATAGACTAACCAAAGACAAATGAATAAAGAAACCTGCAACAACAAACACAAGATAAGAAAGACAGAAAGACCAATGGTCTTTATTGAAGAAAAATAGAACATAATGAGAGGCTTTACCTACGCACACAGAATTCAATGAGGGGCGGGCTCAACTTAAATATTTTTAGTATTTGATTGTTATTCATGTGGTTAGATTGTTAAATTTAAATGATATGATAAATAAATAGCGAAGGAAGTACTACTTACATTGAAAAAAGAGTTTTTAGCATATTGTTCTCTTAAAATTTTCATATTTTTGTAATGTGATCCTTAAACTTGTTTTATAGCAATTAAGTTTTTAAACTTGACAATATGTGATAATTAAGTCCTAATTACAAACTTCTTTTAAAAATAGGGAGAAAGCGATCACGTAAGATGCACGTGACTAACTTAAAACACATATGTACCTTATTTGAAACTAATAAGAAACAAATTGTTCAAGTTTATTACTAAAAAGAAGAAAAGAAAAGAAATATATCATTTTTAATTTTTTTTAACAATTTTTTGGCTTATATATATATATTAGTCATTATAGTGCTCGAAATTCCATATATCTCTTTCTAAATAGGTTATGTGATTCTTACGTAATCGTTTCTACTTTCATTTTGACAAACGTTGTAATGAGAGACTTAATTACCACATTTAGCTAAATTTAAGAACCAAATTACTATAAAAAAAATAAGAAATATATTACAAAAAGCCTAAAATTTAAAAAATAAATGTGCCAAAGACCTTAAAAAAATGGGAACAACATATCTAAACTCTCGTAAGATTTCCACCACTAGCTTTCGAATTCCAGCGACGGCCCATAACTTTTTTGTACTTTACTATTTCCTCTTCTCACTAGATTGCCTTTTTTTCAGGTCAAGTGATTTGCTATAATTTCCTATATATATTTGATTGTTTCTATTCAGCCACGAATATGTTTGACACTATTATGAGTTCTAGTTAATTCTAATAGTTAAATCCGATTCATGATACAATAACATGCAAAACATAAATAATTACACAATTTTTGGAAATCGTAGATAAAGGTAGTACGCATGAAAAATCTTTGTTAAAGTTAGCACCTATTTAATTGGGGCATAAAAAGAGAGACAGACTTACGTACCTTTTTTCATTTCTCTCTCTCTTAATTTCGAAAACGCTTGTCTAAAAACATTTCCTCTAAAATTCTCTCCTAAAATCCTGAAGTATATATTCTCCGAAATTCTCCCCTCTCCAACGCACTCTCTTACTTTAGCTCTAAATTTATTCACAGCCATTGTGATCACCATCGTGACCGTCGTTGTAGACTAGACCACCATGTCTGACTTTCAAACTGCTGTAAGAATTTTTTTTTTGGTTACAATTGTGGGCGATATTGTTGCCTTTTTTTGGGTTTTTAGTTATTTTGAGAAAAATTAAGTGGCATACCACAAACTCCACATGGATTAAAATTAGTTCCGTTTTGACCAATTTTCATACTTAACATGACCACCCAAGAAAATCCCCAAATCGGACTCATTTTTAACCTTTTATTGTTTCTTAAAAAAAAAAAAAAAAAAACTAGCAATATTTCTCACTCTTTCTTTTTGTTCTCTCTGTCTATCTTCCTTGTGTGTCGCCCTACTCCATCTTCGCCGCTGAGCCAAGACGCAACTGACTCTCAAAAGGCTCCAACCCATCATGCCGACCATTGTGCTAATCAAGAGCTGACCGAACCTTTTCACCGTTACTTCCCGTCCTATTCATTGCCATTGCATCGATAAGGCCTTTAGCCTTACAATTGACCACTTGATCAATGTGTTTTAACTTCAAACGTTAAAGATGCCCCAACGCTCCAATTTTGAGGAAGTATGGGTGTTTGAATACACTCATTTTGAAAGCAGTATTGCTACTTCTACTTTGTACAATTTCAGAGTCAAAATATTTACCTTATGTTGAGAAAAATACAACCCAACAACAATCTTAAGATTTAAACTAAAAGGTCCATATTATATGGGTTGAATATCATGATAGGATTTTTGTGTTACGTCGTTACACTAATTTCATAAAACTGCCCAATTTAAGTTGTAAGATTTGATGTCAATGGTCTTTATGGTATGATGCTCACACTATATAGCTCCCCATCCTAAAAATGTAAAGTAAAAAGTGACTTATCCTTGGTGTGTTTAATGTATAGGATTTTTTTATATCTATTATTATTATTGTTATTATTGTTGTTGTTATTACTACTACTACTATATATATACACACACACGTAGGAGTTTCTCTAACAAAAAATGAATCATCTATTTTATCCTTTTCTTATCTTTTCGTTTTTAACCTCTGATTGGTATGAAAGAAAATTAGATGTAAAGAAAAAGTAAAGGGATTTTGGGATGGAAATTGATAGATGAGAGTGTTTGGTAGGAGAAAAGTTTGGATGAAAAGGAAAATGAGTTAGAAAAACTACCAAGTAGGTTCTATTATATTTTCTCCTCTCAAAATTGGACAAATTATCAAATGAAAAAGATTGTCAGTTATACAAACAAGACAAAATTACAAAATTATCTATAAAAATTATGCAGAAAAAATCTAGAAACTACTTTCTCTCCCATACTTTACGAATCTTCAACAACAAGACAAAATTACAAAATTATACATAAAAATTATACGGAAAAAAATCTAAAAACTACTTTCTCTCGTACACTTCACGAATCTTCAGTACATTTTATGTTTTATTTCTTGACTGGTTCTCTCCCTTGCAAACCTTCACTAATCACTATACCTCACATCTTCATCATAAATTTCTCATCTTTTTTGGCAGAAAAGCTTTTTTTTTTTTACAATTTCTACTGTTGAAGAATGATAAAGGTATGTAGTTCAAATTTATTTAAATTATTGTTAATTTGTTGTTGAATCTCTCTCATGTTGATTTTATGTTTTGTTGTCTTCTTGAATTAAGGAAGATGTTGAATTTTTCTTCTTCTTTTTTTTTTTTTTTTGTGTGAAAATTGAAAGTTTTACAGAAACCCAATTCTACCAAGTCTCTGTTTCTTATTAAAAGGATATATAGTAAAACGTGAAAACTTCCATTTTTTCCTTCACAATTCTACTCAAGTATTCGAATATATGCTGATATTTCTACCTATATATCTACAAAGTACTCATTGTCATCAATAAAAAAGAATTATGTCTAAGTATAAAAGAGGAGAGGAGATAGTAATTGCCTCCATTCAAAAAAAAAATTAAAAAATTAAAAAATAAACCATTGTCATCCACACATGGAAAAGACAAAAGAAGTGGATCTAGTAATTGAGCTAAGGATCAGCCAGTTGATCTTATTCATGTTTATTGTCTATAAATCATGATTGAATGGATTGTTGATGCCTGTTGTTATTGTTGTTGTCTTTTCTTTTTCCAATCATCAGTTTGATTGCTGTTATGACGTCTTTGCCTTTATTTATTGCTTCAACTCTATGACAATCAATTAAAAAAATGTTTAGATGTGACAATTCTCAATTTATCCAAATCGTGAACTTCCTCAGATTGGAAAATGTAAAATCTTGGATTTGTTCTTGATGGCTTCAATCCCAGTGTTAAAACTGTTGATATTAACT
The DNA here is from genome assembly GCA_946598075.1 of Artocarpus hirsutus. Classification (NCBI taxonomy): domain Eukaryota; kingdom Viridiplantae; phylum Streptophyta; class Magnoliopsida; order Rosales; family Moraceae; genus Artocarpus; species Artocarpus hirsutus. Next base: position 12,275 of record CAMOHE010051196.1, read on the forward strand.
CTACTTAGCTCAGTGCTTATTTTCACCACCATTGATATTCATTTACCATATATGATATTTTAATTAATTTTCTTGAGGACTTTTATAAATTAGATGAATATAATGAATTAGATCTTATTTATTATTTTTATGATTTTCATTTAATTTGTAAATAGAATGAAAATCTATGTGTTTAGTTACATGTTTTTGTTTATTTTTAAGATATATATTGCATTAGTTTTTTATATATCATTTTGATTAGAACTACTATCAAGTAGATAGAATAGGATACCCTATGTAAATGGAGTTTGAATAATGATGAAGAGGATAACGTTTTAGGGGATAATCAAGTAGAGAGGCCTATAGATACTGTTACGCATTTTTTGAGAAGTTGGGAAAAAAATAGACGTATGGCTAGTGTGCAACTTATTTGCTATGTGGTATACATGGTGTATATAATGGAATTATACCACCATTCATATTATGTTAACATAAGCATTTTAAATAGAAGTAGAGAAAGAAATAGTGTAAGAAGTAAACTCATGACTCAACTTAGTATGAAAGGAAAATGTTGTGATATTATTCAAATGGGGCCAGAAGCATTTGCTAGGTTATGTGAATTGCTTCAAGATACTGGTCGATTTAAGGATAATAAAAATTCTATGGTAGAGGAACAAATAGCCTAGTTTTTATACATATTAGCACATAACACTAAAAACTGAACTATTTCTTTTTTCTTACGCCGATCTAATAAGACAATAAGTTGACATTTTCATGACGTATTACAAGCAATAATTAGCTTAGAAGATCAATTCCTAGTTCAATCAAATGGAGCAGAGATTCCTCAACAAATTCTTGATAGTCACAAGTTCTATCCATATTTCAAGGTAAATAATACCATGCATGTCTTTTTTTAAATTATAATTCCTAATGATAATAGTTAGTGACATATTTAGTTTGAATTTTAGAATTGTATAGGAGCAATTGATGGGACACATATTCAAGTAAATGTACCTAGGAAAGAGGCTCCACGATATCATGGTAGGAAAGATTATATAACACAAAATATTATGGCAGCGTGTGGATTCGATATGAGGTTTTGCATACATGTTACCTGGGTGGGAAGGAACTGCATCCGATTCAAGAATTATAAAAAATGCCTTGTGTGGGGAAGATGAACTCACAATTCCTAAAGGTAATATTTAGTTTTTTTTTTAAGCTATTGAAACTAGTTAATCATAAAATATTATTTAAAAATGCAAATTCTACTTCATCAAGAAAATACTATATAGTAGATGCGGGTTACATGTTGCGTAGTGGACTAATCACACCATATAGAGGAGTATGGTATCACTTGAAAGAGTACTCTGAATGTGGTCTTGAAAATTATCAAGAATTGTTTAACCTTTGTCATGCTTCCTTATGCGATGTCATAGAGAGAACTTTTGGAGTGCTTAAAAAACGATTTCCTATAATTTCTAGTGGTGTAGAACAACATTATCCTATTAAAGTAGCCACAGAAATTGTTTAGCTTGTTGTATTTTGCATAACTATCTAATGGGTGTAGATCTTGACAAACAAATAATTGAAGTGGTTGATCGAGAGCTCTTGGAAAGAGAACCTAAGTTAGAAAATGTCTATGATAGGCAGAAGGATAACGAAGAAGTTAAAAAGGGAGCAGCTTTAAGGAACGAAATAGCACAATATATGTGACAAGACTATGTCCAGCACTAAAAAATATAGTTTGATAGTAATTTATTAGTAGAATAGGTAGAGTAGAAAATGTAGTTTAATAGTAACATAGAACATATAGAATACACCTTTCATTTTATTCTTTCTTTAGACAGAGATTCCATGCTTGTTCAAATGTAAACTTGTATTTATAATTATATAGTTATCATCAGTGTTGCTCTTATATATAATTCTTTTTTAGTAGTTTATAAACTGTTTTTGGAATTGGAAATTTCATGTATTCAAGAGGCTGCTCAAGATGAGCATTAATAATAAATGAATTTGATTTTAAGCTATCATTTATTCAAATAAAGTTTTTTTTTTGTCTTTTTTTACAAAAGGTTTTGTTAAGCGTTTAAAGTTTAAAGTTATAGGATATAATGTTATTTTTTTGTTTCTTTTACAAAAGGTTTTTTTACGCTTTTGTAGTTATAAATATAATGTTATATTTTTATATGTTTTGTTGTACAATGAATTTTTCTTAAACATGCAGTTTGTACACATGGCTAAGAAATCAAAGAAAGACAATGTTGATAGTGAAGAATCATGAAAAGATAACATAAGGTGGTTAAAAGAAATGTATAGTGTGTTGATTGATATATTGTTAGAGCAACAAGTGAATAGAAATAGGGTTGATGGCACATTTACAACTCTTGCTTACAATAATCTTTTGAGTTGATATGAGCTTAAATACATATTTTATAAAGACCATTTAAAAAATCAACTTAAGACTTTGAAAATTAATTTTAATACATGTCATGACCTTTTCAACGGCTTAAGTGGTTTTGGTTGGAGTCTTGTAACTAAAATGTTTAAAGTAGAGCCAGAGGTGTGGAAGAATCTAATTGAGGTTTGTTTTTATAAACTTATATTTTTTTGTGTTTATATTTTATGCTTAAATTTTATATTATGTTTAAGCTTTTCTATATCACGTGTTATAGGCTAAACCTAGTGCAAAGAAATAGAGGTATACTAAGATTCAATTTTATGATAAATTAAGTGAACTTTTTGCAAAAAGATAGAGCTAAAGGTGAGGCTGCTGCTAGTGCGAAAGAGAAAGTCTGACAATGGCATAAAGAAACTAGCTCCAATCAATTTGTGGGTGTTGAGCAGTTTGATGAAGTAACTATTGATAGTGTTAAGCCCTTATCGCCTCAAAATAATCCTCAAGTTGCAACAACATCGAAAAGTGTAAAAAGAAAATATTCCATGAATGATTCACTTGACATGCATATTCAAATGCTCCAATCTGGTATGAATAATGTACCTGATGCCATAAGAGAAGGCAATGCTATTGTTAAAAAAGCACAGCCATGAATCTATATAGATGAAGAAGTTTATGCTAACTTGTTAGACATTAGAGTTCTCAACAATATTCAATTGAATGCTTTTCTATTTTTAATCAAAAGTGCATTAAACAAGCGAGCTTTCTTTGCAATTCCAAGTCATCATAGCCATGAATTGTTATTGAAGATGATGAACAACAATAAAGACCAAAATTAATGCTATTTTTTTTTATTGGCAAGATTACTAGCTATATTAAGTTTTTTCTTTAATTGACTGGATTAGTAGTTATGTTAAGGGTTTTTTTATTTAGTTGGATTAGTATGATTTTTCTTGTTATTGGATCCATTGTTATGTTAGTTTATTACTCTTTCTATCCTTATTAGTCTTTTGATGTTTCTAATTTTGTTGGTAATACGTAGTATTTAGATACTTTTTTCTTATCATAGCCATCCAATGTCTGAAATCAACAAAAAACAATAAAAAACTTGGGATGTGGGTGACAGGGCAAAAATATCAAGAAGTGGCAAAGAAAGTAATGTTGCTTGGGCTTTTGGTCTCTGCTTGGAGTGGCTAGCAATGGTGCTTTTTGACATTCCGCTTATTTTACAAGTGAAGAATTGTATTAGTTGTGTTAGGTAAAAAAGTAATTATATTTATTATAATTTTTCCATCCTTTAGGTTTTACTTTCAATACCAAACACACAGAGATAAATTCATTTTTTTCCTCCTTATTATACCAAACAATTAAAGAGAAAACTAAAATCATTTTTACCTTTTTAGTTTTCCATCCTTTATAATTTTTCTTTCCCTCTCATTTTCTTTCCTTCCTACCAAAGGTTAATTCTATTTTGATTT
>CAMOHE010051196.1:16146-49563 GCA_946598075.1 Artocarpus hirsutus
ATCAAGAAGTGGCAAAGAAAGTAATGTTGCTTGGGCTTTTGGTCTTGGCTTGGAGTGGCTAGCAATGGTGCTTTTTGACATTCCGTCTATTTTACAAGTAAAGAATTGTATTAGTTGTGTTAGGTAAATGATGCAGCACATAGAGATTAGTAGTTTTCTATTAGGATTATTATTCAGATTATTATTAGGATTACAACTCAGATTATTATTAGGATTATTATTAATTTCCTAGTTAGACTATTATTCTACTTCTATTTAGACTGTTATTCTACTTCTAGTTAGACTATTATTCTACTCTCCTACAAACACTATATAAAGGCTCATTGTAATTGTTTTGGAGTATCATTGATCAATCAGATTTATTTCCAATTATTAAACTTTGTGAGTTTGTTCTTGAGTTTTCTTTTCTTGTTTCACTTTGAAAACACTTCCGCTGCACCAGTAAAAAAGTAATTATATTGATTATAATTTTTCCATCCTTTAGGTTTTACTTTCAATACCAAACACACAGAGATAAATTCATTTTTTTCCTCCTTATTATACCAAACAATTAAAGAGAAAACTAAAATCATTTTTATCTTTTTAGTTTTCCATCCTTTATAATTTTTCTTTCCCTTTCATTTTCTTTCCTTCCTACCAAAGGTTAATTCTATTTTTATTTTTTATCAATTTATTAGTTTTTTTTTCTATATATAATCCATAATCTGTAACTATCTATATTCTAAATCTATCTATGCCTACAAACTATCTATAATCTATAATCTATAATTATATTAATAGTGAAAGTATTTGTGTGACTATTTAAACAAATGGTCAAATTATTATTATTTTTTTTGTTTTGTGGTTCTTTTTCCTCCTTTTATACTTTGGCTAACTTTTTTTTTTTTTTGGCTAAAAACACTCTAAAATATTATTCTTTTGACCATGACCATTACAAATACTTTTATTTTCTTATATACTCCAAATTAATTTTCTCTCAAATTTGCCTATATTAACTTTTTAGTGAACTAATATGAGAGATAGTTTCGCTCTTTTATTGGTCATTCCTTTTGTTACTTATTTTGTCATTTATATTTTATTTTTTGAACTGAAGTCTTAACTTTTTCTTTTCTTTTTTTTCTTTTAGTTTTATTTTTACTTTCTAAAATACCTGTTTGGTTTCATTTTAAAATGTGTTTCATTGAAATTCTTTTTTCTTCAATTTTTTTATTAAATATTTTTTAAGCATGTCTCTGCCAAAAGTATATAATTTTTTCCCTTTGAATCATCTAAAATGTCATTTTATCAAATGGGGTTTTCATAAATGATTTTGTTTTCCATTTACATCATTATAAATACTTTTTTCCCCATTTTTACTTTAGGTAACTTGTCTCTTTTTTTTTTCTGCTTTATTTATTTATTTATTTTCCTAAAAATAATCTAAAATATTATTGTTTTGACCATGACCATTATAAATTCTTTTTATTAATTTTCTCTCAAATTTGCCAACATTAAGTTTTTATTCTAGTAATATAAAAGGCAGTTTTTCTCATTTATTATTCATTACTTTTATTATTTATATTGTCCTTTTTATATTTTCATTTTTGTATTGAAGTCTTTTTTTTTTCATTCTTTCATTTTTTTTTTACTTTCGAAAATACTATGGGCCTGTTAGGTTTTATTTTTGAGAAATTTTTTGTCATGTTCATAAATACAAAAAATAATAATAGTTTTAGAATTTTAAAATGTGTTTCATTGAATTTTTCTGTCTTAAATTTATTTTTTTCAAACCTGTCCCTATCAAAGGTATTTTTTTTCTTTGAATCTTCTGCAATGTTATTTTGTTAAATGTGGCCTTCATATATGATTTTGTTGTCCACTTACAACGTTATAAATGTTTTTTTTTTCCCATTTTTTCTTTAATTTAGCTAACTTTTTTTTTCTTTTTTTGTTTTTCGCTAAAAACACTTTAAAATATTATTATTTTGACCATGATCATTATAAATACTTTTATTTTTTTATACAAACTCCAGATTAAGTTTCTATCAAATTTGCCTACATTGAATTTTTATTCAAGTAATATAAAAGATAGTTTCGCGTTTTGATTGTTCATTCTTTTTATTATTTATTATTTTTCTTTTTATTTTCTTTTTTGTACTAAAGTCTTCTCTTTTTTCTTTTTTACCTTTTTTATTTTTCTTTTTTTTTTTTACTTTCTAAAATATTATAGGCCTGTTTGGGTTTTTTTTTATTTGAAGTTTTTGTTATTTTCAAAAACACAAAAAATAGAAATAGTTTTGGTATTATAAATGTGTTTCATTGAAATTCTTTTTTCTTTAATTTTCTCTGTATTAAATATATTTTTTTTCAAGAATGTCCCTACCAAAAGTAGACATACATATATATATATATATATATATGTATGTATGTATACTTTTGGTAGTGTATATATATACACTTTCTTTCGAATCTTTGAAAATGTTATTTTGTTAAACGTGGCTTTCATAAATGATTTTCTTATCCACTTACATCATTGAAATAGTCTTTTTTTTTTTTTTAAAATGTGGTCCCCCCTCCCCCCCTAAAAAAATAGCTTTCTTATTTAATATGTGCTTACCAAATTCCTCTTTTCTTATAAGTATGCCCTACTTATCTATAAAAGTATAAAATTCAACCAAAACACATGGTTTGAATGTATATTTTAGTACACATCATTTAAGTATGTCCCACCAACATAATTTCTTTAATATACTCAATTGAAATAATTTTTTTCAAATGTGTCCTCTACTAAAATTTTTTGTTGCAATCTTGAAAGTATCATATTTGCAAATGCTGCCCTTATAAATACATGTCTAATTATATTTTATTAACAGTCCTTTCAAATACAATATTTTCAAGTATATTTATAAGTAATTTTCTCTTATCTGGCCTCGGCTAAAATCTTGTTTTTTTAAATGTGCTTTGCTCAAGAAAAGTTATATATTCCACGTTATCCCCTTTTATTATAGAAATATAAAAGATATCTCCCTTCAAAGTTATTTTATCTCTATTCTGTTTAAAAAAAATTCTAACAACTATTTTTTATTGTGTTATAGTGTATATTACTTTTATAAACAAAAGTCAAAATATTGAGGTGTTATTTAGACTATAAATATGCAATTTTTGACAATATCTAATGAAAGTAAAAAAAAAAAAAAACTATATTTAAATAAAATCTAAAAAAATCAAAACTAAAAATTAAATGCTTTAGAGCAAAAAAAAACATATATAACGTTTACATGGAATTCCTACGCATGAAGTGTGTAGTTGAACTAGTGTGTGTGTATACATACATACATATATATATATATATATATGAGGATTTTTATTGTAGAAATCGTGCTTTTTCTCCATCGGTAGAGCACTTGTATCCAAACTGTTGAATCAAAATCTATTGGCTAAGATGGCAGTGTCTTTTCTATGCCATCTTTTGGCTACGCGCACCCAATAAAGCTGATGGGCCCTACGGTTGAGAGCTGCTATAGGGAAAAGTCAACCACATTGAACGTGCCAAATCGGGTGAATGGACGACACGCAAGCGCTTAGTTGGAGTGTGCACCTAACACGCACATATGGAAAGAGCGCGAGCGGTTGGGCCCGCTGACAAGTGCCCTAATGGGGGCAGGAGGAAGCCCAATGGAATGATGACATGTGTCCGCATATGCTGACACGGAGTAAGAGAGAAATAAGTGTTTTGGCACCGAATTTAGTTTTTTTTTTTTGCCCCATTTTTGCTCTAGATTTCAAATCTACAAATAAATAATTAAACCACAATTAATTTCTTTATGTACAAAATATTTATAAAAATTACACAAATATTTTTTAAACTAAAATAATTTAAAACAAACTAAAAATACATATTAATGCGGTTTTCTTCCGAATTAACTCAAAATGATTATTTAACACAAAAAAGTTTTAATTAAAAGATTTGATAACAAATAAAAGTGTAAAATAATGCTGTTTAGCTATATAAAATGTGCATTTTTAGAAGTCACACTAAAAGTTACATTTTTATGAATTGAGAGTTACACAAAGCATGTACTAAGTTATATTTTTGACGAAGAAAATATACTGGATTAATGTGGTGCCAGACTTAATACTTGTCCTACGTGTGTGTGTGTGTGTGTCCATAAAGGCATGTACGATTTTTCTTTTTTTTTAGGGGAAGCCATATAAGAATAATAATTAAAGTTTTAACTAAAACAAATTAAAAATACATATCTAATTAAAAGTTTTTACTGAATTGACTTAGAATAGTAATCTAATATACAAATATTTTAATTAAAGGATCTATTGACAAATAAAGTATAAAATTGTGATATCAAACCATAGAAAATGTGCATATTTATGTGTTTATAAGGAACAATGATCAAGCTAGAGTTTTTTTTTTCCCAAAAAAAAGGGCAAAATAAGTATCTAAAGGGATTGGACCACATTGGTAATATTTAATTACATATCTCAAACTTATAAGTAATTTATTACAGGGTAGTTAGATTATTATTCAAAAATTTAATCTTCGTACAGATAACAATTATATATTAAATTTATAGTCACCTTAATAATAATTATGGGATTATGTTAATGTTTATTAAAGTATCTATAATATATACAAATAACAAAAATAAATAAAGCCCATTCTAATTAATGAATTAATTAGCAACATATGTATATATAATATCTAGAAAATCTTGTAAATTGTATGGCTCAGATTATTGAGTTAACAACTATAGATATGTGGTATGATATTAATTTTAATTGTATTTTAGTTTGTATTTCAATATTTGTTTTGTGATTAATGTTTCTCAATATTTGTCTTGTTATTAGTACTTTCTAAAGCAGTTAAGGTTCTAATAACAATGATTAATGACTCAATTAATCAGAATTTAACTGCTTCATACTGATTATTGTTTATTTTGTACTATAGTTATTCATATATATATATATATACATGATTTTTACCGAATTGACTTAAAATAATCATTTAACCATAAAAGATGTAATTAAACGATTTAATGACAAATAAAAGTGTAAATTGATAAAAAAAAAATTAAATCCTTTAATATTATCATATGAAAACAATACTAAATCCCAATGGCTACTCTCAATTTGGGCCCTTCAAATTGGAACCCAACAATAAATATATATTTTTATTGTGTTTTAAATTATTTAGTGAAGGATTTCCAACTAAGCACTTGAATCACGAAAGTCATTAATTTACATTTATTTTTGTTTTTAAAGTTTGGATGCGTTGCTGATTCATATAAAAATTGCCTTTATTGTCTTCTTAACAAGACATCGTGATAGATATCAATGAAACTTTATCAACTTCTATGCTTAGGAATTTTTTTTAAGTCAAGAAAGAGTTGGTTTTAGGTTGTGGCTCCTTGTAGTGGAGGAGAAAACATCACTACCCACAACTAGTTGACTGAATATTACTTAAAAATCGGTTGGACATTCTTATGCATATAGAGAGATTTTAATGAGAAGCTATAGAATACTTGGGTTTGCATATTATCATTGTCGTTGTGCTCAAAAGACTGGATATTATCATCATCAGCCTCTTTCTATATAGGTCGACAAACCTCCATCTATCATTGTGAAAGATCTTAGGAAATCAAGCTATTTAATTAAATATTTGTTTTGCCAATTAGTCTAAGAAAAAAACTATAACTTGATGGACACATTAAAATGCACATTTTATATCAAGAAAAATGCACATTTTATATGGCTAAATGGTATCATTTTATATTTTTATTTATTATTAAATCTTTTAATTAAAGCATTTGTGTCAAATAATTATTTTGAATCAATTCGGCAAAAAACCGCATAAATATGTATTTTTAGTGTGTTTTAACTTATTTTAGTTTAAAAAATATTTGTGTAATTTTTATAAATATTTTGTGTGAAATAATTTATCTTAAATTATTAATTTTATTTTAATTATTTATTTATCGATTTAAAATCTAGAGCAAAAGCAAACGGTGTAAAAAAATACTAAATTCGGTGCCAAAACACTTAACTCTCTCTCCTTCCGCGTCAGCCCATGTGGACACGTGTCATCACTCCATTAGGCCTCCTCCCGCCGCATCAGTGCACTTGTCAGTGGGCCAACCACTCACGCTGCTTCCATCTGCGCACATTAGGCGCACCCTCCAACCAGGAGCTCACGTGTCGTCCACTCGCCCTGTTTGGAGCGTTCAACATGGTGCACTTTTCCCTGCAACAGCTCTTAACTGTGGGGTCCACCTGCTTTAATTGGGTGTGTGCAGCCTAAAGCTGGCATAGAAAAGATAAGGCCGTCTTAACCAATGGATCTTGATCCAACGGTTTGGATACAAGTGCTCCATCGGTAGAGAAAAAGTACAGTTTCCACCGTAGAAATCCCTTATGTGCTTTTTTTTTTTTTTTTGAAGAAAAAATTCAGTGATCCATTTTAGCCTATTGTTTGGGTATTATTAAAAAAGCTCTTTAGACACATAAATATTAGCTGAAGATACCACCATCGGGCCCACCCTTGAACGATAAGCACATTGTCTCTCGATGAGTGATGGAGCTCGAAGTAAGGGCATTTTGCGTCTCTTTTTTATGGAGACAGAGCCTTGTTGAGAGGGGCAGAAATTTAAAAGAAGAGAAGACTTTTGTTCCTATGTAAACTTTGGAGAGAATCTAAGTGAGTGAGTGAGAGAGTGGAACGGCGAGACTAGACGTGATGATGAAGATGTGGGCTCAAGTGGGGTCCTCCAATTTCTGAGTGGAGAAAGAAAATCAGTCAGTGGGAGAGTGGAAGACTACAACGTCAAACCAAAGCAAAGCCAATACCTTCAAAGATCACCATCCTCCACCCACCCCAAAAAAAAAAAAAAAAAAGAAGAAAAAAAAAAAGAAAAAAAAATCCCATTAGAGTAGAAGAGGAAAAAAAAAAGAAAGAAAGAAAAAAAGAAAGAAAAATAGTTTAAAAAAACAACCATAACATCATCAACATTTTTTTTTGTTGATTTTCTTCATTCATTCATTCCATCCTTTCTTTCACTCCCCACCTACTACCACACCAACTCTTGACCTTCCACTAAGCAAGCTCCTTTATTCCACTGTAAGTTTCTCCTTCTCCCTCTCACTCTAAAATCTGCACTGTTTACTGTTTTTATGCTTACGCTTGAATGTTTAGATTGATCTCAAGAAAACTTCTTCAGAACCCAACAACGTTGGGCAAGTTTAGATGTAGAACCAGAAGCCGCAATGTGTTGTTGATAATCGTTTAGCAGCTTTTAGCTCTGTGAAAAAGAGCTCTATCTTTTAATTTGTGTTGTTCTGCTCTTTCTCAGTTCTCTGTTTCTCTTTAGACTATGCATTAAATTACTATTTATAGTGGTTTTTACACATTTTGACACATACCCAGATGAAGAATCAAAATGAAAAGTTTTTTTTCTATAGCTGTTAATTAAAAGCTTATTTTCCATTTTTGTTTCTAGCTTTCTTTCTTGGAAACCAAACAGTGGAGTATTGGAACACAGAGGGAAACTTTCCATTCATTTTCATGGACTCGTACCAGAGATCGGGATTCCGTTACAATTTGAACTCAAACACAATAAGTGATGAGCATACAAATGGCGGAGAATCCGAGTTTTCAGGAGTTCTTGAAATCTATGTCCACCATGCTCGGAACATTCACAACATATGCATATACGAAAACCAAGATGTGTATGCGAAATTCTCTCTCACTTACAATCCAGATGAGACTCTCTCCACCAGAGTCATCAATGGAGGCGGAAAGAACCCGGACTTCAATGAGAGCCTGAGGATGAAAATCACGCAGCTCGATGCTGTCCTCAAATGCGAAATCTGGATGCTTAGCAGGGCTAGAAACTACCTGGAAGATCAGCTTTTGGGATTTGCTCTTGTCCCAATTTCACAAGTTGTTGGAAAAGGAAAGTTGACACAGGACTATAGTCTGTCTTCCACTGATCTCTTTCATTCCCCGGCTGGGACTGTCCAACTGAGTCTTTCTTTAAACACATCTTTGCCTGTTAGTCCTTCCCTTAATCCGCTATCCGAATCGCCCGCGAGTTCATCCATAACTTCTGAGGTTGTGCTGCTCGATCGGAAGATTTCGGAGGTGATACTAGACCCGCTTGAGTATTCGAGGATTGAGTTTCCTGATATCAGTGTAGTAAGGGCGAATCAGCAGATGGTTTCAGAGTATTTTGATCTGGCCAGGCGTGGTGGTTTGGGTAATTCTAAGCCCGGTTGTGGTGGCATTGCCTCGTTTCTTCATCTCGGGGCATCTCCTCAGGCTGTTGATGACTGCGAGATGACCGTCAATTCGTCAGAGGAAACTCATGGTGGTGAGCCTGTTTCCCCTAATGAAAGCAGTATCCAGAACTCCGGCTTCTTTAGCTCCACCACAACAAGCTTGAGTGACGATAGGAACTCGGGAGATTCAAGCGAGAAGAAGAATCGTGGGGGTGGCGAGTCGTCGATTTCTGTTAATGCTTCCTTGACCACGGAAGCACCAAACCATGGGACTAATACTTGTCCAGACACTCCAACTTCAAAGAAAGGAAGGGAAATTGGAGATGAAAAGGAATCAAATTTCTCAAGCAAAGAGGAGGAGGATAAGAAGAAAGAAGGGAAAAAACCGGGTGGTTCTGCTCAATTCGGTCAAGTGTTTTCGGCTCCACTTGGGAATATGAATCTTGAGGCCGAGCAGTCTGCAATGCAGCAGCAAATAGTGAACATGTACATGAGAAGTATGCAACAATTTACCGAGTCTTTGGCAAATATGAAGCTTCCAATGGACCTTGATAAGGCAGAACAACAAGACCATAGTCATCATGACATGATTCGAAACCGTAACAAGCAGCTAGAACTCGAGAAAAAGAAGGACGGATCGCGGGTTTTCTATGGCAGCAGAGCCTTCTTCTGACTGCTAATATGATGCTGCGAAAAGTATTTGGGGCAGTAAGTTTATGTTTAGCAGCAGTACATAGGGAGTTTAATTTACCCAAATCTCTTTTTAAGTTACAATCAGCGTCATAGTATTTACTACGCAATTATTAATGTGAATAATTGCTTCAATTCACATGTGTTTGTTTTAGTAACCATCATAACTAGATGTTACAGCCTTCTGCAGAGTTATGGGGATGCGATTTCCCATGTGTTTTGCTTTGCTATGAAGTATTTTGAGTGGATAAAGTATTTCATTATGTATCATTCCTAACAATTGGTTTCCATTTGTACTGGAGTTAGTGGGATTTATCTTGTCATATAGACATTCTCTATAAAATTTGCTTAAAAGTATCACGAATTTTTGAGGAATAAATAATGGCTTAATTCATCTGTATGGAACTACTTTCCTTCTATTTCTTGTAAGACTAACCAAAATTACGTGGTAATTTCTATATCTGGCTTTGTTTATAGGCTCCAAATTCACATAATCGTGTGATTATTTTTGTAATACTATAACAGAAAATAAAATCTAAAAAAGAAATGAATAAATAAGTAAATATGATTTTTTATAAGCCTTTTTTTTTTATTTTCTTAAATAGTTTTGTGAATCAATTAGAGATTTATCAATAAAATGGTAAGTTGAAAATTTAATGTCACAAAATATAGACTTGAAGGTACTAAAATCATGTAAGTAAAACTATAAGATATCTTTTTGATATTTTTTTTAAACTACGAGATATCAATACGATGTTTTGTTAAAATAAAAGATATCAATTTTGATAATAACCTTATCAATTCATAACTACCATGTCGGCTGTCTTTCAAAAACTATATCTTATTGATGAGTTTTGTTTTTTTTAAACCTACGGTCCTATCACAAAATTCTCAATTTTTTTTTTTTATTTCTTTGTTCAACTCTAGCATGAAATTAAGACCTTATGAGATTTTTTTTAAAAAAATAATAAAATCTTTTGTGATGGATGGAAGCATCATCCCATGTAGAGCAAGCGAACTCTTTTGTTGAAAGTTGATTTGGTGATTATTTTCTTGAACCATTTGGCGTTTGGTGAGATTTGTAACCAAGAAGAATTCAATATATTCAAGATAACTCGTACACTCATTAGGCCCTACTTGAAACAACTTCAATGGGCAAAATTAAATATATACAATGTGTCAAGATATCATTCATGGGGATTGATGTGAACTTACGCATGCGCTAAAAACGTTTGGAAATTGTAATTGTATATTTGTCAACATAAAGGATAATGAAACAAAACAAAGTCGCGATCGTATTACATTGGCAATAGAACGATAATTATTGATTATAGAACAAAAGGGAAACGTTTGTCTTATAGTTCACGTTTCCTCGTTAACATCATGGTCTGGTGCACCAACGATCACAATAGCGATATCGATAAAAATATTAGTATTTTAATTTTATAAAAATTTAAGAAAAATATTAATATTAGTTAAAATTTTGATAAAAATTACAAAAATTAAAGAAATTTTATACTAAGCATAGCTTTAACACTTTAAGATACTATAAACATTAAAAAGAAATATAAATGAACATGATTTATTTGTCAATACTAAAAGGAAATTCTATGAAGCTTAAACGTGGTTGAGATGTCATATTGATTCAAACAATATTGGTGATATGATATGTTATTCGAGTAGTGCTGAATATAGTTATAAATATGTCACATGTAGGTTTATTGACTTTTTCCCATTGTATAAAATGTGCATGAGAAACTCTAAATTTTTCTAATTATTTGCTTGAGATGATAGTGGTATACTTGGACGAAGATAATTGAAAATTCCACAACCATCATAGTTTCTATGGTGGGGAAGGTTCAATCTTGCTGTAAAGTTTGTGTATAGAACAAATATTCACTCATTAAAAGTATAAAATACCTATAGAATATTTAAATATAAAAAACCCATTAAATTTTGTAATTTTCGATATCATTAAAATTTTGTCAAAGTTTTGCCGATATGTACTGAAATTTTATACAAAATACACTACAAATTTTTTGATATCGATATTTCTACCAAAATTTAACGATATTTTTGATATTTTGTCGAAATCGATAATACAGTAGAAAGATATTTCAAAACTTTGAAATTTCTAAAATTTCTACTGAAATTTCTAAATTTCCCCGAAAATTTCATCCCTGGTAGGTGGTTGAGGAGAAGACTCCGAAATTTTCAGCACAATATGCTTCACATTACTAAAAGAACAAGTCTAAAAAAAGGGCCAAATCCTTTTCCATGAGATAAACAAAAATAAACATAAAGAATGAGCAAGCCTAATAGAACTATACAAAGAACCCACAACGAATTAGAGTTATAAATTAAGTTAGATACCATTTTATATTAAACTTAAAATTGTCAACGTGCATAATAATTCGAATATTAATTTTTTAAAATGGTGTTCCTCTAATTCACTCTCGACGGACCCAAAGCAAAGAATTTTTTTCCATATCCAATAGGGAAAGAAAAGGACGGAGTCAAGAATTCAAAAATCTCGTTCATTCAAATGGATTAAGCCAAACATTTTTCATTTGACCACTATATATATATATATATATACACACACACATGGAAGATCAAATCTGAACCTTTAAAACATGGAAACAGATTTTTATTTACAAATAATTCCGATTTGTAAGAAGGAAGAAAAAAGGTTTAGGATTACGTTTGGTGCACAACTGATAACGTTGCTGACTATTTTTGAAAATTGTTATGCAAGACAGACGCGGGAAAACCTTTCAATACGACTTTCATGTCAAAATTTGGAAAGGAAACAAAATTAATAGTGGCTTATCAGATAATCGTGATATTACACCAAAATTCAACAACTCAGTCTAAATATGGTTGTTTGACTAATGGAATCGCATATCACAATTCATATGTTTGGCATACTGCATTAGCCTATCTCTAATGGGATTGTTAATATCAATGTTACATTTGACATTAATTAAAAAATAAAATAACATAAAATATGTTATAATTTTATTTTATGCTCTAATACATAATGCTATTCATTTTTAATGTTATATTCACTTGTCATAATTATTAAACTTTGAAACTCATAACAGAAAAATTTAAGTTTTAAGATGCTAATTTGACACTGCATTAACAGAGATGTTCTTAAAGAGATAAGAGCCTAAGATCGCCCAAAAAATGACGGAGAAAAATTTGCAATCACCAGTAAAGAAAAGAAAAGATCAAATTCTAAGTTCTTTCACGTAAACACGAAGCCATTTGCATGCATGTTTGAGTATATGGAAGTCTAAGACATGAATATAAGAAAATTTGAAATCTCGAGTAGAGAAAATAAGAGATCAAATTTTGAGTTCTTCCACTTGAATGCAAAGCCAATTGCATAAATTACAACAAGTACAAAGGTAATTCTTCGTTCTATTAATTCCAAAAAAAAAAAAATGAAGTCAATCATGTGAACTCTCGAATTTTGACATCATCATCATCATCTTGTCTCAATACAAATTCAACCTCCTCAAATTCCCATTCAAAAGGCTTTTGAATGGAAGCTGCAGAGTCCAAATTGATTGGAGAAAAGGAAGGAGAGTCCAAATGCATTTTGATATATTCACCATTTTTGTGATGTGGGAATATAGTCCTTTGTCTTTATCAAAATTTAATTAGAAGTGTGCATTGACGGTCATCATGCACACATCAAGAAAGGCTCAGGTTTCAACCAACTATAGCACCATCATCACCTTCAGCACCATCATCATCATCATTGTTAATGTTTAGATTATTTTTGTTGAGGGTTATGTTGGGCTCCTATCCAAGGACATGACCTCAAATTGCCGACCACCACTGCTTGGCGTATAAATATTTTAAAGCCTTCAAAGGCTCCCCAGTTGATCGAAAAACATTCCCCGAGGTAATCCCTGCGCCGTTCTCAACTTTTGGACGAAGTGCCAGTTACCTTGGGAAGAACTTGTGTTTTGCTTGGCATCAACCAAGTCTGGAGCTAGGTAAAGAGCCACTCATAAAGCCACCACATGGCTTCACTACAACCCCTAGATGGGAAGCTTCCCGCCTGATGGAACTATGACACATGTCACCGACCCACCTGACACCATAGTATGGTGAACCCGGGTCACAGGGCAGATCCACCCTACACCCAGTCCATGTGAGGTAACTCCACCCTTAAGGTAAGCGGACTCTCTCATACCTATCTTAGCCACTCTCTTGGCCAAACAGGTACTTAACTTGGGCATCAGAAATCCCGTAACTGGCACCACACCAGTGTCCCCTTAACCTCCGACGCATACCTTCTCCTTGCAGGTCCACTCCAGGATGTCAGGAAGATCAGAGAAGATCGTCCGACCACCATACAAAGCCATGCTTGGTGTTGATTGAAATCTAAGCATTAATCTTTTGGCACTAAAAGGAGGACACCCATGCCCTTATAGCATTCTCAATCATGGTCACAAGAAGACATACCTAGGATGATGCTCCCTAGCAAGAAGGATTGGTGAATGGCCAGTATCAAAATTTGGGTAGGTCGAGTGGCCGACCTCGTGTTGCTCGGTCCCACTCAAGTGGAAAATGTAGTGCTGGAAGAGCATTAGTTGCCGAAGATCCTATCCAGGAAATTACTACGGTGGTATGGATTATGATAGAGCAAATGGCAGCGTAGCAAGCGCAACAGCCGCCCCTAGCACTCCTTCCATCGGCCCAAGAAGATAGGGCTGGTGGCCAAGCAGGGTCAAAGGATGGTTCCCAAAGTGGAGAGTCTAAGCATGCTAGGACCCAAACATCAGAGAGTGCCTCCTAAGGCAAGGCAACTCATCATCCATAACAATCAGCTTAGTGCTCAAGCCAGAAGCAATCACTCCCCATAAAGTTCCCAAACTTTAGTCTTTGACAGGCTTGGGCACTAGGGAGTTCATCTTGCCCAAGACTAACCAAGAACGGAGAACGACGAGCGGGTCAAAGATGAAGCTTTGTACCAGGTAGAGCTTCTAGAGGACACGAATAGCCGGCAACTTCATGACCTACAACGTCAAATTGGTCAGATCAGAAATAGCCAATAAAGAGTCGACGACGTTTGCATGATTGACCCAGCTTTTACCGAGGCGATCATGAAAGCCTTCATGCCAAATAAATTCAAGGTGCCTCAAATAAGGGCCTACGACAGGACAACTAATGCAGATGAGCACTTAGAACTCTACTAGGGACACATGTCAAACTCTACCAGGGACATATGTTGCTCCAAAATGCTAGCAACACAACAATGTACAAGGCCTTCCCGCTGACCTTGAGTAGCCCAGCCTGGCAATGGTTTAGACTCATTGAGTCGGGCACTATAGGCTCTTTTTAGCAAATTTTGGAGCCGTTTTCAATACCTTTTGCCTTGTCAAAGTTGAGAAAGAAGAAGGTTACTCATCTCTATGGAGTGAAGCAAGGTGATTGAAAAGTGAGAGATTATGTAAACCATTTCACCTGAGCAGCACCGGAGGTAAGGCATGTGGAGGATGAAACACGCAAACACGCATTCTAAGAAGACCTTTGAGATCAGGATCTTCTCTGGTCACTTGCTTTGGAGTAGCCAACAACTTCTCCTAAATGCTCACTTATGCTCAAAAGCACATGGATGCTTCTGATTACATGAAGAGTCAAAGAAAGGGAAACAGAAGCAAGAAGGGGAAGAAAAACAAAAAGGATTTATCCAACCAAGAGAAGCCTGAACAAAACAAGAAGTAGAAGCCGAACAAGCCGAAGATATCCACTGGGAAGTTTCAAAGCAATGCACCTCTTGTTGCTACCATAGATAAGGTATTGAACCACGTGAGCAGTTAAAATGTACTAGTTGACTATCACCCTTGAAGGGAAATCGAGCAAAAAGAGATTGAAGCAAGCATTACAACTTTAACAAGGACATCGAACACACCGCCCAGGATTGCAACCCATTAAAAGACTAGATTGAGAAGTTTTTCTAGGATGAGCACCTCAGAGAGTTTATAGAATGGGTTTTAGCCCTAGGGAACAATAGAAAAAATGAACGGCCAGCTTAAGAAAACCAGCCGAGGGGACACGACCAAGGCTGTATGAACGCTTCGAACCATCGAACATTATACATATGATCTTTGGTGAGCCAATCACCAGGGATACCACTAGTGGTTAGCAAGCCTATGTTTAGGAAGCCCGGTTGGTTGAGAAAGGGGACCTTATGAACATGTCTAAGCTTATTAACAAGATATGCAGGTATAAAGACGTCATGATCACCTTCACTGAGGAGGAGGCAGATAGACTTATCCATAAATATTATAATGCCTTGGTATGTAAGCTTCAAATTGCCAACAATGTGATCCGACGTGTGTTAGCCGATAATGGAAGCTCAATGGACATATTGTTCAAACAGACCTTGAATAAGCTGAAGATCAGTAACACCATCCTATTCCCAATTCAAACTTTTCTATGCAATTTCTCAAGAGAATGCATCTAAGTAGTCAAAAAGATCAGCTTACCCATCATCTTTAGTGAAGACCATGCTCAGTCCACCCATCTAGTTGAATTTTTGGTGGTAGATAGACCATTGCAACTCAATATCATAATCCAAAGACCAACTGTTAATGCTCTGAAGGCTGTAGTTTCCACCTATCATTTGGCAATGAAGTTCCCAGTTGAGAACGTGGTTGGAGTGGTAAGATCAAACAAAAGGACTCTAGGGAATGCTATGCCAAGATAGTTAAGGAAACAAGGGCTCGACAATTGAACGTCTCGGCCAACTCTAAGGTGGACAAGGTGGAATTTCCTACTGAAGAGGGGACAAAAATGCTGTTCGACTTAGACCTGCAATTCCCTAAGAAAAAATTTCG
This sequence comes from Artocarpus hirsutus, assembly GCA_946598075.1. Taxonomy (NCBI): domain Eukaryota; kingdom Viridiplantae; phylum Streptophyta; class Magnoliopsida; order Rosales; family Moraceae; genus Artocarpus; species Artocarpus hirsutus. The sequence goes on from CAMOHE010051196.1 coordinate 31,968, forward strand.
AGCATTGCCAATGGAAGATCTTGTCCTATTCAACTTGGACCCTAGGTATCCCTATTGAATGGTTATGATTGGCTCTCAGCTAAGGCCTGAGACCTGAGTCTGGAGAAATTCCTAATGGAATATCGAGATGTGTTCAACTAATTATATGGGACATGCCCAAGATTGACACGAACATCACCTATCACTGCTTGAATGTCAATCTTGAGCACAAGCCCATCATTTACAAAAGGAGAGCATTTAACCTAGAGAGATACACAACTATAAACGAAGAGGTCTAGAAGTTGCTCAAGGATGCATTTACAAGGTCACTTATCCCAAGTGATTTGCAAACATGGTCCTGGTCAAGAAGGCCAATGGGAAGTGACGGGTCTATATTAACCATACAAACTTGAATAAAGCATGCCCAAAGGACTACTTTCCCTTTCGGTGGATAGACCAATTGGCAAACGCAACCATTGGCCATGAGTTGCTTAGTTTTATTGATGCGTATTTCAAATACAATTAGATCTAGATGGTCAAGGAGGATTAGATTAAAATCGCCTTGACCACTAACTAGGAGCTATTTTGTTATGTCTTTATTCCGTTTGGGTTAAAGAATGCCAGGGCAACATATCAATGCTTTATGAACAAGATGTTTGCTTGACAAATTCAAGAAACCATGGAAGTATACATGGATAATATGCTCGTAAAGTCTGTCCGAGCAGCTGACCATATCGCTGACCTCCAAGATTGTTTCAACATTCTTTGTGAATACAAAATGAAGTTGAACCAGGCCAAGTGCACGTTCAGGTTAGAATCCAAGAAGTTCCTCGGGTTCATGGTTAATCATCATGGAATCGAGCTCAACCTTGCTAATGCCCAGGTGGTAATTGACATGCATTCACCCTACATTGTCGAAGTACAAAAACTCACTATAATGATTGCTGCTCTGTCAAGATTTGTTTCTCGGTCTGCCAACAAGTGCCGCCCATTTTTCTAGGTATTTAAGGGAAGGTTTGAGTGGAGCAGAGAGTGTGAGGAGGTATTCTAGAACTTGAAATGGTACTTAGCTACACCTATGCTCCTATTTAAACCTATATCAGGAGAAGTACTTTATGCATGTTTAGCAGTGTTTGAGAAAGCAGTCAGCTTGGTTCTTATCTATGAGGAAAAGAGGATTCAGAAGCCAGTTTACTATACCAGCAAGGCCTTTCAGGGGGCCAAGGAGAGATATCCGCCATTAGAAAAGTTAGTTCTGGCCCTCATCACCTCTAGCAGGAAGCTTCGCTTGTACTTTTAGGAGCACATTATTTGAGTATTGACCAAATACCCCTTGCAACAAGTCCTCTAAAATCTAGAAATCTTTGGTTCGATGGCCAAGTGGTCGATTGAGCTTAGGGAGTCCAAGATCCAATTAGTACCCAAGCGACCATTAAAGTATAGACCCTGGCCAATTTTATCGCAGAATTCATAAAGGCAAATCGGACCACTCCTTTAGCTAAGAAGGCTCCTATAAAAGGACCCGACCCTACCAGTAGCAACACTAGTGGACATGAACCTGAATGGAAGCTATTTGTGGATGGATATTCTAGTGCTAGTAGGTCAGGAGTCGGTCTTGTTCTCCTCGGCTTGGATGATTACAAAGCCAGTTACATGCTACGGTTTGACTTTAGGGCTTCCAATAATAAGGCCGAGTATGAGGCATTTATTGCTAGTCTTGAGATCGTGCGGGAGCTAGGAGTCGATCACATCCTAATTCACAATGACTCGATACTTGTGGTTCAATAAGTCACTGACGGATTCCAAGCTCAAGAAGGGCACATGATCAAATACTTGAAGAAATTCAAGGTTCGCTTGGACAATTAAAAAACTACATGGTTATGCATATCCCAAGAACTAAGAATTTCGAGGCCAGTATGCTTGCTCAACTAGCTTCAGGTCTTGAAGATGAGAATTTGACATTGGTCTTGATAAAGAGGTTAGCTGGGCTGAGCATTTTGAGACCAAACAACATAAACGAAGTGGCTGTTCAAACTAGGACTTGGATAGACCCGATCATCCTAAACTTGACCACAGCTGAGTTGCTCAGCTATCGTGTGGGAGCCAAGTACCTTATGGAAGAGATTCACAGTAGTCTGTGTGACAATCATGGCAAAGGCTGGTCCTTCTCTCTCAAATGCCTTTGTTAGGGGTATTATTGGCCGAGCATGAACTAAGATTGCAAGTATTTTGCCTGCGAGTGCCTCAAATGCTTGCCTTATGCTCAGGTGCCCAAACATCAACTTGAGCTGATTAGGCCAACTATGTACGCTTGGCTTTTCGTTAAGTGGACCATTGACCCTATAGGGCCTTTCCCTATGGGCCGATCATAATTTAGATATTACATCGTAGCTATTAACTATCTCACGAAATGGGTTGAAGTAGAGTGCTATAACGAAATTACCAAGGCTAAGTGTACAAACTTTACTTGGAAGATGCAGTATTCTACACACTATCATCATTGACAACGCAAAACAATTCAAAACAACAAGCGTCTTAAGGATCTATGAGCAGCTCGGCATCAAGAAAGTCATTTCCTTGCTAGGATATCCGCAGAGCAACAGGTAAGTTGAGGCCATTAACAAGACCATCAAGGACAATCTAAAGAAAAAGCTGGAAGGTCTTTAGTATGCCTAGATCAATGAACTTCCAAAGGTCCTCTAGGCGTACCACACAAATGCTTAGACGACCATAAAAGAGACCCTATTTTCTTTGGTCTATCATGTGGAGGCAATGATCCCCGTTGAGTTTGGCCTACCAAGCTTCAGAATAGAGCACTAGGACGAGGAAAGCAATACCAAATAGCTGATGGCTAAGCTAAATTTGGTTAAAGAGAGGCAGAACGCGACCTACATCCAAACAGTAACTTGGAATCAAATCATGGCCTAGTATTACAACAAGTGAGCCTAGCAGAGGAACTCTAAGGTTGGAGATTTAGTATTGAAGAAAGTACTTGTCCAATAACAGGGAGTCAGATCTTCTAGGCCCAAATAGGATGGACCATTTAAAATGGCAAGCATCATCTGCGTAGGAACATACAAAATTGTTAATGTTGAAGGAAACGTGCTCGCTCATCCATAGAATGTCGAGCACTTAAAACGATTCTACTACTGATGAAAAAACAAGACCATTTTGACCTCTGGTTTCTTTAATTATTTTTTTTTTGTAAAGTCTTTATAAAAGACCCACCACCAAAAATGCATATCAAACAAATAGGTTGTTAACAAAAGCATACATTTTGAAAGTTCTTTTCCTGTAAGTGAACGTTTGCTGAGCCAAGATCCGGACAAGTTATAAGCTCGAAGTTGGGATAGTTGGCATAAGTAGAATTAATTGCCAACTCCTACTAGGGGCTAGTCGATGCCAAAAAGCCCGACCAAAGGCAAACTTAAAAACAAGATTCGTTAATTTGATTGACAAACCCCAGGGTAACCCAACCAGGATGGCCAAGAGTTTGGCTAACTTAGAGATAAATACTCCCGACCTTAACTAGACTTGCCAAATTTCTAGAACTTTGACTAGTTGGGGGGGTTGCTAGGGGAAAGATGAATAACTAAGGCCCAAGCAGGAAAGAAAATAAAATGAAAATAAATTATATTCAAACAACTCAATACTTGGGAAAAGTATACAAATTTGGATTTCAGTGTCTTAGAAAGTACAATAATCAAGCACTTCCATACCAAAAAAAAAAACAAAAACAACAATAAGAAGAAAGAGCAAAAAAGGATAAATAAACTGGGTGAGAACAGGATGAACTTAGCTGAGACTCTAAGAGTCTGGCTGAGTGTTGTCCTTGGTCTCCTTATCGTAGATCTCGATGATGGCCTAGTCTTTATTTTGTTCTCCCCCGCCATTGCCTTGAATGGCAGAGGCTGAGGCCTCATCCTATTCCTCATCGTCCTCCTCAACATCCCTCTGCTCCTCCCCATAATCGCCAATCAATGACCAATTGAGAGCTACGGCTTCGGGATGCTTGTTGATAATGTTGTCTCATAGGGCCTTCATCTGAAGAAAATAATTGTCAGAGAACTCATTGGTGCATTTAAAGGCCTCCATAACTTGGGATGCCCTCTCAACAAGCATACCCGGCAAAACCTCGTTAAGAAACCACTCGTCCATGGCCTTCACAACTTGAGCCATCTCTTGTGCCCCCAAAAGGTCAGATCTAGCCTTCCTAACTTCTTCCCAAGCTTTGTCGGCCTCATCCTTGCTTGGGCCTTAATCTGGGCTAGCTCGTTGTCCCTATTATTCAACTCATTCTTGACCTTAAACCCTTTTTTAGAAGACTTAAGGGCCCTCTCTTTATGGACTTTAACCTGTTGTTTAGCCTTGGGGTTGGCAATTTTGAGCTCAACACAAGCTTGCAAGACCCGAGGTTAGTAGAACTTCTAAAAAATATAATCTATAAAGAAAGAAGAAGAAAGGAAAGTATAACCAAACCTAGATCATATGCTAGAAAGTTGACTCGAAGCATGCCAGGTAAGGCTGATGCTGAACTGAGCTGTAAACTCCTTCGAGGGAGTCAGGTCATTGAAGCACACCATAATAGATTGACAAAAGGGATATCGGGTTGTCCTCAGCTAGTCGACTGGGGGGACCACTAGAAAAGGTGGAGGAGGTAAAGGAACCGTTTGACCAGACGAGCCCATATGCTGCGAAACCAACCCAAGCTAGTGTGAACTCTTGAGGGCATTAGCATAGGTCTGCCCAGATCATTCAAATCTTTTCCTTATGCCGCCAACCTTCCTTTTACCTTTTTCTTGGTTTTGAATTGCCATCATCCTTTGGAGCCTTTCCTCTCTGGATAACTAGCAAGAAGACATCTCTACAAAGCAAGATAGACAAGTCAGGGAATGCTCGAGAAAACTAAATATAAATGAAGATATTTCTTTAGGTCAAAACTCTGATCCAAAGCATCCTTGGAGGGTAGATATGCTTGATCACATCCTCGAGGTCCTTATCAACAACTGGCAGCCCTAGATCAAGGGCGTCATGAAGAGAGTCCTCAAAATTGGATGTGGATGACATCCCTACCTATCAACCAAGTTAGGAAGAGCTTGAACATAGGACATCCATGGCCCTGTGATGCACAATAGTAACTTGCTCAAATGGCCGAGTAAGGGGGACATCATCGTGTCGGGAGTTTGTTGAGCTAGAACCCATAAACCAGTGTAGTTTGCCAAGTTTGTTGTACTTACTAAAATTGTTTCTTGCCGAACAGAATCGACGATGTTCTTGAGGTCTTCTACGGCATTCTTGTTTGACTCCAATGTCTATGGCCGCTTTAACCACACATGGCCCTACCTAAATATCATCGACACTATGTGATTAGGGGCAACTTTCTCTCTTGGTCGGTTCAACCACCCCTATCAATGTAGAACCACTTGTACTTCAACAGCTTGTCCAAGTTGAGTTTACCAAGGATAAATTCCCTGTGGAAACTAGTGAAATAGTACCATTTGACCTGGTGTGGGAGCTTTTTCATTTTGAATGTCTATTTGAAAACCTTCCACAACATCTCAAAAGCATAGTTGTAAATCCACAATACATACATGCTGATCATCTATAGCAATTCAGGTTTAGCTGGAAGGCATATATGTTGAGGCTGTTAAGTGCTTAGTACATGAATGGATACATCGACAAGCAGAATCATGCTCAGAAGAACTCCATATACAGAGTAATACCCCTTTTAGGGGGCTGCCTAAATAGTCCCTAGGTTAAATAGGACCAAAGATACATAGTCAGGAATTTCATATTCTTGAGGAAAAGCATTCAAGCGAGCCTAGGTCATGACCGAGGTATACTCAGTCACTGAAGTCAGCCTAAGATGGCGTACGTAGTAAACCATTGTTCCCTCGTCTCTAGAAGAGGGGTTGCTTTTGCTTCATCTTAGGCCTCATCCCTGTCTTCAACTTCTCACCCCTTCTTGACTTCAGCTGCTTCCTCCATATTGACTTTGCCCATAACATGGGCCCCATCATATTGCCCCAACTAGATGAGCTAGGCTCAATCGCAACGGCCACTAAATGGCTCGCTCTTCTTCAGTCACCTAAAAAGTGCCCGCAATGGCCGCTCCAATATATGGATCATTCCCTCAGCATAATGGGGTTAGGATGGCCCCTCCAAAAGGTCTAGGAAATCCTGTTCTGGAGCAGTCCCTTACTTAAAGCTTAAAATTTTAGCCAACTGGGAAGCCCTGTTGGAAGGAACATATTAGACTACAATTATTAGTTGAGGCCCACTCGGAGGGGCCCCATCAATTGTTCTCCCCGACTCTTCCCTCCTCTTCATAAGGCTCGAATGGCTAAATTTGGTACTTTTATCTGACCAAAAAACATCAACAGATTGGTTCTGGGAATCGTTTAGGTCACTCATCTTGTGTTCGAGAGTTTACTTTCTCTGGTTAGGAAGTAAAAAACTCCTTAGATAACGGTTTGTCAATTCACAAAGCAAATCTTTTCGATAACAACACGCAAGTATGTAGGGATTAGCAACCAAAATAAGCAGTGCAAAGGGCTCCCTCTCCCTTATTTATAGTCCAGTGTTAGCATGGAATACAAAGAAGTGCCATTATTGCACCTGTCAAGGAAGCAATCAATGATAAAGAGACACGTGTCAATCAAAGTCAATAGTTGAAACGGATGACGTCGAGAGACCCTTCGGATTCCATGAACCCAAAGAACAGTTGCCCAAGGACTTAACAATTTGACCGAACACATTGCAAGGGCAGAGTGTAACCTGGTCGAACACCTACAAGATGCACTAGGGAGCTTCTGTTGGGGGTTATGCTCAGCTCTTGTGTGAGGACATGACCCCAAGCTGTTGACCGCTACTGCTCAGCATATAAATATTGTAAAGGCCTCAAGGGCTGTACACTTTTGGGGTAGTGAGCAGTATGTTCTTTGGTTATCTCGTTATGAAATAGGAAATCAAAGCAAACCTAAACTAAATAAAAGCCATCCAACTGATGCCGTCGTCGAGAACCAAGACGAAATTCAAAAGCTTACTGTCGAGTCACCACCCTCAGTTGATTCGTAGCCCGATTCGTTAATCGATGTCTTTCTTTCTTTGAATTGCTCAAGAAGAACAAAAAATTTGAATGGAACAAATGATGCGAGGAAGCGTTCCAAAGCTTGAAGACATACTTGACTATACCTCTAATCTTGTTGAAACCTAAAGATGGAGAACCCCTTTATTTATACTTGGCGATCTCAGAAACTATGATAAGTTTAACCTTAGTCCGTGAGGAAGACGCCGTCCAAAAACCAGTTTTATTCGTAAGCCATACCATGTTGGATGCTGAAACAAGGTACTCTGTCATTAAAAAGCTCGCCTTTGCACTCGTCATGCCTGCTTGGAAGCTCCATCTATACTTTCAAGGCCACACTATAATAGTATTGTCGTCTTACCCAATGCGAGCTATGTTGTACAAGTCAGACGTCTCTGGAAGAATGACAAAATAGGCCATTGAGTTGACAGAGTTTGACATCGAGTACAGACCTCGAACAACTCTAAAAGCTTAAGTGCTTGCGAATTTTGTCGTTGAATTGACATACAAGCCTGATGGATGTGGGTCGAAGACATGGATTGTACAAGTCGAAGGATCAAGCAATGAGAAGGGATCAGGAATAAGAGTGGTACTGAAGTCACCAACTAGCGAAGAAATCAAATAGAGTTTTCGACTGGAATTTAGGGCTACCAATAATGAAGCTAAATACGAGGCTGTGATTGCTAGTATAAGGTTCGCTGCCACACTAAGGGCTACCAAACTTATTTTGAAAAGTGACTCCACTTTGGTCGTTAACTAGATAAACGGAGAGTTCGATGCCCGAAAACAAAAAAAGATGCTTCTATATTTGAGTCTAGTCACCAAGCTCAAGACCCAATTCGACCAATTCAAAGTGAAACATGTCCCACGAGAACAGAACTCGAGAGCCGATTCACTCACCAATTTTGGATCTTTGGTCGAAGTCAGTGAGAGAAGAATAATCCCCTTGGAATGAATTGACGGTCCGAGCATTAAGTTGGTCAAGGAGACAAATTATGTCAATATGATGGACGATTGGAGGACGCCCATTGACATGTATACACATGACGGTTGGTTACCTGAAGACAAGCAAATGGTGAGAAAGATCAAAGTCCAAGCTACAAGGTACTGCCTAATTGATGAGAAGCTTTATAGGTGTTCTTTCACAAGACCTTATCTTTGTTGTCTTAGGGAAGACGAGATCGAGAAAGTCATCCGAGAAGTTCATAAGGGATCCTGTGGCAACCATTCAAGGGGTAGATCATTGTGCAACAAAGTTAAGAGGCAAGGTTTCTACTGGCCAACAATGCAGAGCGACTGCGAAAACTTCGCTCGCAAATGTGACAGTTGCCAAAGGCATACTCCTACCATTCACCAACCAGTTGAAGAACTCTCCTCGGTCAATTCGCCCTACCCATTCATGAAGTATTCAATGGATATGGTTGGATTGTTTCCTTCGGCTCCAAGGCAAGTGAAGTATTTGCTCGTTCTTGCGGATTATTTCTTCAAATGGGTTAAAGCCAAAGCATTTGTGGACGTTAAAGAGCAAGATGTCGAAAGATTTATTTGAAAACATATCATCTATCGATTTGGAGTTCCAAGGGAGATCGTCACTGACAATGGCTCCCAATTTATTTCCTCTTCCTTCAAGAAATTTTGTTGAGATTGAGACATTATTATGAGCTTCTCAACACCAAGGTACCCACAAGGAAATGGGTAGGCAGAAGCTATAAATAAGACAATCATGAAGAACCTAAAGAAGAAACTTAAGGCTAGGAAAGGATGTTGGGTCAAGGAACTCTTGATGGCTCTTTAGGCCTATCGGATGACTCCGAGAAGAGCGACTGGTGAATCCCTTTTTTTACTCGTTTATGGAACAGAAGCTGGTAGTCACTCGAGATCTTCGAGTTGATTACTTACTCCTAAATGAAGCAAAGAATGATAAAATGATGCAGGATGCATTGGACCTGATAAACGAGAAAAGGGACAAAGCCTTGTATCACCTTGATTGCTACCAGCAAGCCACCGCCAAGTATTACAACTAGAAGATTAAAGTCAGGAAATTTTAGGAAGGGAAACTCGTGCTTAGAAAAGTCTTACAAAATACTAAAGAAGCTTATACTAGAAAATTGGGGGCTAACTGGGAAGGACCTTATCAAATTCGATCTGTCATTTAAGATGGAGTATACAAGTTGGAGAGGCTAGATGGATCGATCATTAGCAAAAGTTGGAACATGAAACATCTAAGGAAGTATTAAGCATAACATTCAAATTTTGTTTTCTTTATGTTGACTCATGTAATTGAGCTACATTTGGCTTGATCCCTACACATGGGTAGGTAGGTAGCTCCTGAACTATAAACGAGTGCAGCCACTTTATTAATTCAAATTTTATTTCCCCAAGATCATTGATAAGTTGTTCTTAGGATAAGCGGCAAAGCTTTATTGTCCTACTTCATGCTCAACTAGCTCGATCAAAATGCTCCTATTGTCATCTTCATTGCCTATAGGATCTGACTAGCTTGATCCAAATGCTCCTATGTGTCATCTTCATGACCAATTGGATTCGACTAGCTTGATTCGAAATTGATTTTGTAACACCATCTTCATGGCTCAACTTCGAACCCGACCAATTTGATCCAAACTCTATCGCACCAACATCTTCATAGCCTTACATCAGATTCGATTAGTTCAATCTAAACACTTTTAACATTGCCATCTTCATGGCTTACTTCAAACTCAACTAGTTCAATCCGAACATAATCGCATTGCAATCTTCATGGGCTTGACCAATCTGATCCAAACGTGCTTGCATCACCATCTCTATGTTAATTGGACTCAATCTGCTTGATCCAAACAATTTCTTATCTCCACTTTCATCACTCCTTATACTCGATCAATTCGATCAAAACCGAACCCATGTTGAACAAACTGGTGCCATAATCGGGGCTCAAATGATAAAGTGAATTCGATCAACTGTCCCAAAGTTCGATCCCACATTGCCATTTTTGTGGCATTGAATTCAATTAACTCTTCGTTCAATCTCACACATCTATCCTATTGGCTCAAAACCAAGCTAGGTTCGATTGACTCCTAGAGTTTGATCTCAAATTGCCATCTGCATGGCTCTGTCTTGCCCATAACTATGTTAACCCTTAAGAGTTCAGTTCATGCTAGAATAACAACTCAGTTTTATATTATATTGATCCCTTTGGATCCAATTGGATACTTCGATTTATCATACATCATTAGTTTGATTGCTTTTGATTTACTAAAATTGACCAAGAGCTTAATCGCCACACACTATATAAAAGTGCGAGTATTCTAAAGCTGAATTCGTAAAGTTAAATTTGAGATTAAAGTTTCGTTTGTAGAAATAAAACATTTGATACAAACAAAACAAAGACTACAACAGTTTAAATATAAAACAAAAACATCTCTCAAGAATCTCCTCCCTCCGTAGGTCAAACATTTTCACCCTTGGCTAGCTCGACAATTGGGGGCTCCACAACTTCGCCACTCGACATTGGAATGGTACTTGGCTTAAGAGCTGTAGGATTGGTAGGGACATCCTTGCAAGCCGATTCGCCTTTATCGATGACCTGAACAACCGAGTCGTCCTAGGACAACAATTCTTGTAATTCCTTGATCTCTTCTTCGATCGCTTTAGCACTAAGTTGGCCTAACTTGAATTCTAATAAGGCCTTGAGTCATGCCTTGAAAGAGGAAGTGCTATGGACCTCGAGCAGCTGCTCCTTGATTTCTTCAATATCTTTGTCTTTCACAGCCACTGTCTTTTTCAAGTCATTAACTTCTTCCTTGGAAAGTTGAAGGCTACTAGCCAAGCACAACACCTTTTCATTCGATCTGTTCAGTCAATTAGCCACATCATTGACCTCCTTTTGCTTGTCATCTCTCTCAGTTTTTATCTTCTTGAGCTCTTCTCCGAGCTCCTTATTCTTCAGAAGTTCCTGCTCGTATTTATGAGCGGCTTTGTTCGCAAAGAGATTGTAAAGCAAAAGAGCCTATGTTACAAAATATCAGTATAAAATGATACAAACAAAGACGACCAAATTGAACATAAATTGGTGATTTACCTGTCCCATAGCAACTACCGATTCGTTGTAAAGCCAAGCAAACGGCTTCCCACCAAGAAGTTCCTTGTCTTTGTTGAAGTAAAAATTTATGGCCATCTTTGTAGCCACCTCTTTGTCTTGAATAATGCTGACGTCTTTTGGGACATTGAGGCTTTTCTCGGTGACCTTTGATTCGACATCCTTGGTCGAAGCAAATGGCTATCCACCCTTCATTTTCTTTGATGGTGGGGGCTATATGTCGAAGGGAGGAGGTGGAAGGAGATCGGACAAAGTGGTTGGAGGAGTCCTCTCTTTCGATACCGATGATTCACCAATATTGCTCCTCTTTTTTGCTGCATTGTCTGCAGCTTTTTTATTTTGCATTTCTCCAACTGAAGGCAGTGTTACCTTCATGGCTGATAGTGCGGCTTCTATAAGATGAATGTCTTCATCAGATAAAGGGGTAATACATTTGGACAGACTGTACAGCCGCTGAGGTGCACCACGGCATACAAAGACCCAATCGACTTGTTTTGAAAATCGAATAAGAACACCTATTGAGATTTCTTTGAAGTACTTCCAAATTGACGACTTCCTAAGTTATCGGGTTGTAAGATTTCAACCTAAGTCCAACCCTCTAACATAAGTAATGCATTTAACCTCACTTGGAACCTCTTGCCGATTGGAGCCAGGTGATTCAACTCGTAATCTACAAAGAAAGACAGCGCTTGAGATAAGTTGAAATTACTGCTTGAAATAAACGCAAGTATTGAGGCTTATCAATGTGACCAAAAGCAAATGGAAATGGAAATCGAGTACTCAGCTCGAAAGAATAACAGTTGATCGACATAAAGAAGTATTTTTCTTCCCAATGTCTATCCATGTTAACAAATTCTGTTATGAGTTACTTCAACTGTCGATACACGAAGTAGAAGTGACCCAAGTTTTTGTTTTTTGGCTTTAAGTAGTAGCACCAAATGAAATCATAAACATCAAAGTCGATCCCAGCCTCTTCGATTAGAACCATCAAGGTTATCAGTAGCTGAATTCCATTCGGCATTAGTTGCATCAAGGAGATGTCGAAGTGACCAACAATCTCCATCATTAACTTTGGAATCAGTAACCAAAGGCCGAACTCAAACCATTTGGTATACATGCAAAACTAGTTATCATTTTGAGTGTCGGCTCGTTAGCCAGGGTGAGGCAGTCGAATTTCTACCAAAGAAGGGACCCCATACTTTGATCTTATCATTTGTAAATCTCCCTCTATCAATACGGACTCCAGGTTCTTCGTAAAAAGGACACTCCTTTGGTTGGAGAACTACACTTCCTGTTTTCGAGCGATTTGATTTAATCGACCCTTGTAAAGGGACCCGCTGGTTGGCTTTGCTCTTCCCTAGGGTTCGTTACTTCTTCGCTGGTCCCCGCACCACCAATTTTGACACCTAATTCAATCATAGACTGTTGGCGAATCATTTTGTCGCTGCTCGACCAAGGGTCCTCGCCGTTGCTAGAGATTGAATCAATGAGAACCGCCTTTGACATTCTTATAGAAACAAGTTTACCAAAGGAGATCTAGGGTTTTTAAGATCAAAAGGCCAAAGAATCCTAAAATCTGGGAATGTCTCAACAGTTAGTGAGTGTTCTGAACTCACGACAGCAAAACTAGTCTAGCAATCACAGATTTTCTTAGAAAATGAGGTGTATTTTGTATCAAAATGCTTAGAGTTAGAAAAGAAATAAGATTATGGAAAGAAAATCGCAAGAAAACCAAAAGAAAAGAAGGAAATCTAGCTTGAAAATCGTTGAGAAACTTTGGAAAACAGGAAGAAAATCGCCTTGAGTTTGAAGGGGGAAAAGCGAAATGAAAGGGAGAAAGAAAATGTGAGTTATATCCTACCCAAAGGTGTCTAATCTATGGTTAAGATCAATTCAGGACCATTTGATCCAAGGGCTAAGATTTCGTGTCTTTTCGCATTCCCGCTCAAACTGAGGTGGTATCCTTTCGAATCAGACACATACGTCAACGCTATAGGGATATTTTGGAGCCTGCCAATCACATGATGACATGTGTTGCAAGTAATTGAGTATCACAATTTTTCAAGGAAAGGTAATGATTCGAGCATAGATGCAAGATATTAGTTATGGTCATGTGTCGTCAGACTAGAGCCTGGCCTTTATTCACTTCTGTAGTCTATTACATCGACTAAGGAGTGAAGAGCTAACTGTTGGGGTGCAATTTAGTCAGGCCTAGTGTGGAAAGTAATCGAATAAATCGAAGAGAATCAACTAATTGAAGGCCAATCAAATCAACGCTTCATGTAGTTCAATTGGTTTGATTTTTTTGCATGGTAAGAAACATTTGGTTTACTTAGTCACTCGAGGTGATTTGTACGTCTATCTAAGTCTTTGTTCGACCAGATTGATCACCACGAGTTGACAATTAATAACATGAACTGGCAGTTGCAATACATCTAGTCATGGACCGAAACGTGGGGGAGGCGTGATTCTTGTAGTCTATCATGAATCAACACGTATCCCACTATTGCAGTTACTTGTAGTGCATTGTCCTAGTCCGTCAGACAGTTAGGAGCCACGATTCCTCTTTATCCTTTGTATAAAGGGATGGTTCTTTCATTGTACAATATACAGAAATAGATATAGAAACTCTACCCAATTACCTTCTCATCTCTCTCTACTTTCTTGTAATTTGTATGCAGAATATTATAATACATTACAGTGGACGTAGCTCTTCATTAAAAGAATGACCCACTATAAATTTCGTGTGTTATTCTTGTTGTTACAGCGTTATTCTGTTTATTGCACTCTGATCTTGCACATTGACTCTAGCTAATAGGTCTATTTAACAGTGATTTGAAGACTCAAGTTCCTTGAACAGAACTTTAACAACCCAAACCAGAATTTTTATATCTGATTGTAGATTCGCCGTCTACAATAGAGGAAAAAAAAGGAAAAAAAATATTTTTTATATTTTAATATCTTTATCTATCCAATTTTAATTTTACAATATTTTTTAATATTTATTTATATATATATAGACAAAATTAAATGGAAGAGGCAAAATGACAAGTTTTCTATAATTCATGGGGTATTTTAATCTATTTTGAAAAATTAAGAGGTAAAGTGAAATAGGATACATAAGCTAAAAGATATTTATAAAAATAATCCTCAATGTTTTGCATGGAACGAAGTGATTTATATTAGTTTAAGAGGATCATAGCATAAGATCTTGATTGATAAGGTTGTACCTAGGAATGTGTATGTGTGATTAGGTCCTAAATTGTTAGATTTTTAAGACTAGATTGTTCAAGGAATTTTAAAAGAAAAATAATGAACTAGACCATTTTGTGTATACATATATATATATATATATATATATAATGGACTAGACCGTTGTAGAACAATTTGTTTTAAGACGCAGTTTTTTGACATTTACTTTTAAAAGATTTTTTGAGTTTTTATGATTTTTTTAATTATTATTTTTGTGGTCCATTTGAGTTATGTAAATTTTGAAGGTTGAAAACATGAAAAAATAAGACTTGTATTTTTATAAATCTAAAAAATATGGTTTAGTTTAGACTTTTTTCAAATTTTAAAAACAGACTAGACTGCTTTTTCAACGATATTGTATCGCCCAAAATGATTCTTTAAATGCAGACATATGTAGCACAGACAGGTTGTCATATCCACAAGAAAGTGAAAATTTTGTAACTTGGGAGATTGATAAAGATAAATGTTCAAAAAGGCAAGCGGCTTTTTAAAACAAAATTTAAAATAAAAGAAATATTTTTATGATTTTTTATTCAAAATTTAAAACATAAACCTAACAAAGTAAGGTTTCAAGAATCACTCATATGTTTTGCAACCAGTATGGAAATTAACTCTAAAATAATAATCTTCTAGGGTATTTGATTTATTATATCTTCACTCATTAATTGCAAGCACATTTAATATTTTTATAAGTCAACATAAAGCGACAATATAGTCAGCTATAATGCAGTAAAAGTTTTCCTATAAAAAATAGTAAAATAATTATTTCTCACTAATGATTTAGTGCACCAACTATGAAAATTATAAGCGCTATTATTACAATTATAATTAACATAATTTTAAGATAAAAAAGATAATAACAAATCAAAATTAATATATTTTAATAGAATAAATTATTGCATTAGTTCCAGCAGTACCTAGTCTTATTAAATGGTTTAAGAAGATACTATACCATCATGTGTCAACAATAAATAAAGTAGTACTAACCATTTACTGTGCTAGTTCATGTCTATAATGCAAAAAAACACAACTTAATAAATATGCATGATTTTAGTATTATTAATATTAATTATGCAACAAAATTAAATTATATAAAGAAAGTAAGACTGAATTTATGCAATAATTAGATAGCATAATAGCATTAATAATAATTATTAAAAACGTAAAAACAAATATAATTTATTCTATAAAAATATAAACATTACAACACAAATATAGAGTTAAAAATCATACTAGAGTACTATACATATAAGATCATCTTTCTATCTCATCAGACTTTCTACACTAATTTATATATTATCTTATTATTAAAAGTGATGTTTAAGGATTAAGCTAACAACATCTCCTCCCTAAAGGGGTACTATTGAATCAAAGACTCAGTAGTTAAGAAAAGAAAGGACTAAAGAGGGGGTTGAAGAGGGCCAAATGACCGTGGAAGCATGCAAATTCAAAGAGGAGGGGAAGCTATATAGAGGAGGAATCAAAGACTCAATAGTTAAGAAAAGAAAGGACTAAAAAGGGGGTTGAAGAGGGCCAAATGACCGTGGAAGCATGCATATTCAAAGAGGAGGGGAAGCTATATATAGGAAGAAATTTTACTTTTCATCTATTTTTTCTTATTAATTTTAATGTATTTTATTTATTTATATTTAGTTATTTTTTATTCTTCTTCAATTGCATCCTAAATGGATGCAATTTAATCTTTCATTTTTTTCTTTTTTTTTTTAAATCATCGCCCCCCATTGATAAGTTCTTTAGAACTAATTATATTTTTTTTTTATTTTTTTCTTTCTCTTCCGCGTGAAACAACCTTGAGGAGTGCTGATTTTGGCTTGCGATTCAATACAGTGCCAGTCCAGGATGCACGCTTCTCAACCGTTGTATTGCTAACCAAAGACTCAATGAATGGCTGAGATTGATGAAGAACACTAGGACCGCTGGGGATGAATATGCTAATCTGACGGCAACTGAAGCGTGCGCACGTGGGAAAGGCCACATGCGATTCGGTGCAATTCTAGATATTCTCCTTACACGTGTCACGGTTGATTGGTACACCATCCATCATGTGCTTGGTTCATAGGAAATGCAAGTTTGACAATCGAAGGTTGGGACATCTCATTTGGGCAAGCCGCTTCGTGCTCAAAGCAAGAAAGCCAGATCTTGAAGCTAGGATGAGTGAGAACAAGTGCTTCTAAAGAAGCCGTAGCATGGGTTCGCAGTGTGGCCAGGGGCCCACTTGCTTCTAACATTCTACACCTTCTAACATAAATAAAAGATGTTGAATTATCTTAACCCTTTTTCTTCGCTCCTTCCCACGACATCGCGTTACTTCAATGAATTTCCCGCGATTTGTGCCTTTTCCTACTAAGGAAGTCCGTAGAATGCCGTCGATTAGCTAAAGCTTTCTTTTAGTCGTGCAAACGAGACCCTTGCGAAGCAGATTTGGTTCCATCCTATACCTCCAATCGAGCAGATTTCAACACAAATAATTGTCCTTTTGGTTGCGATGATTTCTTTTTTTTTTTTTTACATAGTGAAGCTAGCAGTGCTATTGTTCCCTTCCTTCTCCTAGCGCTCATTGAGATTGTATACGGGTCATCAAGATGGGGAACATCACATATGAAATGACTTGACCCGTGAACGCGCTTACCCAATATTGGCCAGAGAATGGACCAATTCCTTCATTCAATGTACATTGATTGAGAATCTGTGCAGGAGATCGGATTGCGAACCTTCTCTTCTCTCCGGTCCAAAGGGGAACTCTTAGTTAGGTCCCTCGGCAACTTGGATTGATGCCCATCGGTAACAGGAAGCTCGGGATTCACGCCATGTATGCTGCACACAACTGGTTCTATCGATGCGAATCAACAAATTACAAGGAAGTTTGGTCTTCGGAATCTAGCAGTGCCGGCGACAACGAAGATGTCGTGCTCAATCAGGTAACACTGGAGTTCATGGTCGGTGAAATAATCAATACATGACACCAATGGAGCAGAGGAGAGAGAGAAACTAAAAAAAATGCTGTTTTATACTCATAGGTCATAACAAAGTGCCATTCATGAGAACGTCCAAAGCAATTATAGTAATTGAATTGATAGCCTATTAACAAAGATATGTACAAACATAAGTTTCTTGAGACTTTCCGGGACACATATATCAACACTCGTCCTTCCCAAAAAAAAAAA